>JAJPUD010004943.1:0-111179 GCA_023553655.1 Myrmecobius fasciatus | reverse complement strand
ACACACACACACACACACACACACACACACACACACACACACACACACACATACACACACACTACACAATAAGAAAAGGGAACCTGGATCTAAACAAAAGTTCAATTAGTTGAATCTCCCAGCACTAATTGCCATATGAGCAAGATCACCATAATGATGAGATGGAAAAGAGGCAGCAATTTCTCAAACCTTAATGAAAATCTTTGAGTTACATAATAGTGCATGGTAAAATGAAGGGGGAAATGTCAGCTGGAAACTTTCTCTTCTTTTAACTGATGAAGCAACTCACTCCTCTGTTGCTATCAAATGATATGGGTAGTAATAAGGGACCCTGGAACATCTGCTATAACATACTAAATCACTAAGTCCCTTAAGCAATGAGTTATCACATGGCCTCCAATGCTATCACATCACCACTAGTAGCCCAGTTTCTAACCAGCACTGTCACTGTCATACCATCTTTCATTATCAATAAGTAAATATTAAGTACTTACCAAGAGCCAGGCATTGTGCTGAGTGTGTAGATCCCCATCTCCATTACCATCACACATAATGCATACAACCACACACATGTACAGTGAAAAACACTGCCTTTACTACTCCTGAAAAGGATTTGTCAGTCTACTTTTCTATGGCTATATTCATCATCCATGTAATTTTTTTTAAATCATAACACCACTCCCTATCTCTACTTCCACTATATATGATGTCCCTTCCTATTAAGATGTAAGCTCCTTCAAGGTAAGATGTAGTCAGCTAGATGGCACAATGGATAGAGTACTAGACCTGGAGTCAGGAAGACCTGAGTTCAAATCTAGTTTCAGATACTAATTATATGTGTGACCCTGGGTAAGGCATTAAAACTTTTATCTGTTTCAGTTTCCTCATCTATAAAATGGGGATAATGATGGCACCCACTTCCTAGGGATGCTGTGAGAATAAAATCAAGTAATATTTGTAAAGTGCTTTGCAAACTTTTGGTGTAAGGGCTGCAGAGCCCTTTTCTTTCTTTTTTTTCTTTTCTTTATTTACTATTTTCCCCCAGTTACATTCAAAATAAATTTTTCACATTTGTTTTTAAAATTCCTGAGTTCTAGGCTCCCTTCCCTATCCCCACCCACAATTAAGAAACCATATGTGAAGTTAGGCAAAACATTTCCACAAAAGTCAAGTTGTGAAATAAAACAGATCTCCCACCCTAATAAAAATAAAAACCCTCAAGAAAAATTGTTTAAAAAGAGAGAGAGAAACAAAGAATGTTTTAATCTGTATTCAGGCACAATCAGTTCCTTCCCTGGGTATGGATAGGATTTTTCATCATAAGACTTTCAGAGTAGTTGTGGATGAGAGCAAAGTCATTTACAGCTGGTTATCCCAGAACATTGCTATTATTTTGTATACAGTACATTTCACTTTGCTTAAGTTCATCGAGGACTTTCCGAGTTGTTGTTTTTTTGTTTTTTTTCCTGAAATCATCCCACTCAGAGAACAATAATATTCTATCATAAACATGTACCACAGTTTATTGAGCCATTCTCCAAATGATAGGCATCCTCTCAATTTCCAACCTTTTTGCACTTAGAATACAGCTGTTACGACTTTTTTTGTATATATAGACCATTTCACTTTTTCTTTTGAATCCCTTTTGGTATTCATGTCTAGTAGTGTTCTTAGGTCAAAGGATATGCATGAATTTAAAATCCTTTGGGCACAGATCATATCTTTTGATCATTTATCAATTGGGGTATGGCTCTTATTTTTTTAATAAATTTGACTCAGTTCCCTTATGTTTGAGAAATGAGGCCTCATTAGAGAAACTTGCTTCAAAATTCTATTTAGAATTGCTATTGCTAACTATATTTTCCCTCCCCATTTTTCTCTCTCTTCTTTCACCTTGTTCCTTCTCAAAAGTGTGTTAATACTGACCACTCCTTCCCCCATATATATATATATATATATATATATGTATATATATATATATATATACACACATATATATATATATATATATATCCTCTCTTTTATCACCCTCCCCCTGCTTCCCATATCTCATTCTCCTCCTGTTTTCCTAAGGGTAAGATAGATTTATATACCCATTGACTATATATGTTATTTGCTCTGATGAGAGTAAGGTTCTTACTCACCCTCTTTTCCACTGTAAAAGCTTTTTTGCCTCTTTTTTTTTATGCCAGATAATTTGCACCATTCTACTTCTCCCTTTCCCTTTCTCCCAGTAAATTCTTCTCTCACTCCTTAATTTCATCATTTTAAAAAAGGTATCACTTTATATTCAACTCACATCTGTGCCCTCTGTCTGTATGTACTCTTTCTTACTGCTATAACAATGAGAAAGTTCTAATGAGCTACAAGTATCATCCTCCCATGTAGGAATGTAAACAGATAAACCTTATTATTGAAGTCTCTTATGATAACACTTTCTTGATTGCTTCTTTATTCTTCTCCTGAGTCCTTGTATTTGGAAATCAAATTTTCCATTCTTCTCTGGTCTTTTCATCAGGAATGCTTGAAAACCATCTATTTCACTGAACTTCCCCCTTTTCCTCTGAAGGAGTATACTCAGATTTGCTGGGTGGGCGATTCTTGGTTGTAATCCTAGCTCCACTGCTCTCTGGAATATCACATTCCAAGCTCTCTGATCCTTTAATGTAGAAGCTGTTAATCTTGTGTTATCCCGACTGTGGCTCCCAGATACTTGAATTTGGTTCTTTCTGGATGCTTGTAATATTTTCTCCTTGACCCAGGAGTTCTAGAATTTGTCTATGATACTACTGGGAGGGATTCCAGGGATTCCTACTCTGGCTATTCCTCTTCAGGCTTCAGATTAGGCTAGAAACTGGGACTGGGGCCACTATCTACTCTTTTCTGAGCCATATTGTTTTCCTTGCTTCTGCTTGGTACAAAGAGTAGGACTTATGACAATTCCTCATTCCAGAATGCTACTCCTGGGCACAGACCTTTCTTCAGTCTTCCCTGGATCTGTAACCCAGAATCCAATGTGACAAATTTGCCAGTTGACTCTTTCCACACTGTACATGAGATTTCAGTGCCCTGCTATGGTTCTTGCTGTCAGGCATAGTCCTTGCTGCCATTTGTGGCCAGGTCCTAATGTCCACTGACTTTGTCTTCTAAAAAAGTGAGTCAATGAGTTTTTCTTGGATTTTCCCATAAGGATTTGGTTTGGTGCAATTTCTAGATCTGTTTGAATGAGTTTGGGGAGAGAAATTGCTGTTCTTTTGCTACTCCATTATCTTATCTCTGCCTTCCCAATATTTGTCATAATAGACAAATCAAATGGTCTTCTCTCAACCTAACCTCTCTGTGGGATTTGACACTGATAACCACTCTCTCCTCTTACCTATTGAACTATTCTTTCTCAATATTTTTATTAACTCATTCATTAATTCAGATTAGTTCATATTCATGTTAATTCATCCATTAATTCGTATTACCAATTGGATATTTACTCCAAGGCTCTAGCCTAAGCTCTCCTCTCTTTTTGGTCTTCTGGTAACTTTATTAGTTCTCATTGGTTCAATCATTATTTCTCTAAAAATGACTCCCCAATCTTTAAATCCAGCTTTCATTTCTCTCCAGAGCACCCTTCTCGTATCACCAATTGCTAAGTGGATATTTCCAAATAGATATCATGTAGGCACCTCAAATTCAATTTGTTTAGAATAAAACTCATCATTTCATCTACCTCCCATCCCTTCCCCACCACACTAATCATTTTCTATTACTATCAAGTACTATCACCCTTCCCACCAACCAGGTTCACGATCTTGGTGTTCATCCCACATATCTGATCAGTTACCAAATTTTGTCTTCTCTATATCCACAACATCCCTCACATCTCCCCTTCCCTACTCACATCATCACTCTTCTTATCAAGGCTCTTATCCCTTTTCTCCTGGACTTTTGCAAAAATCTCCTATTTGGTGTCCCTACCTCAAACTTTTCCTCACTTAAATAAATCTTCCACTCAGCCATCAAAGTGATTTTCTTAAAGTGCAGGTCTGATCATATCATAACTTCCCTCCCTCAAAGCCTTTTTTTCTTCCTCATTTCCCTCTTACTAGCTAGGATACCACCATCCTCATCCCAATCCCCCAGGCTCCCAATCTAGGAGCCACCCTCAGCTCCTTCCTCTCACTTATGTCCCTCCTCCCATATAATCAATAGTCATGTCGTCCTTTCTAATTTATATGTACACATTTTTCTCCTCTAACACTGCTATCACCCTGGGACAGGCTCTCATCAACTCTCACTTGAACTACTGAATAATTTCTGTGGGTCCCTATTGCCTCAAGGACCAGATATAAACCCTTGTCTGTCCTTTGTATCTTCACAACTTGTCCCCATTCTCCCTTTCCGGTTTTCTTCTGCTCCCCTCTACACGCTGATCCAGTGATACGGACCCACAACATACTGTTGCCTACATATCTCCCAACTTCATGCCTTTATATAAAGTGAATATCTTTGAGTGTAATTCCCTCACTCCTTGTCTCTCTTGGAACCCTGAGTTTCCTCCAAGATACAATTCAAATGCTACCTTTTTCATGAAGGCTTTCCCGAGCCTCTCAATCCCTAATGCATTCCCTCTCTAATCTATCTTATATTAATTTATATATTATGTGCATGCTCAAATATATTCAAGTTTTCTCTCGCATTTGAATTCATTTTTTTCAAAGGCAGGAACGGTTTCATCATCGTATTTATATCTCCAGGGCTTTGCCTTGTGCTTAGCACTTAAGTGTTTCATCAATTTCTCATGATTATTTGAGCTGAAGAGCACTTCACATTTGGGGACGTGATGTTGACATCCTGGATCTCTCCCTGTTTAACTTTTGAGACAAACAGGTCTGACTCCAGATGGTTTTCTGTCAGGCCTGAATCAGCCACCTTCACAAGTAGATTTTCAGCCTATTTCCTCCCTCTGTTTTCTTGCTTTCTTTCATGTGGCTGGGTAAAATAAGCCACTGCCACATTTTGTAACAGGACGGGGAGTGTTCGGGCGGAATGAAGAAAGGTAAAGAACAATCTCTGCTCTCAAGGAGTTCCCACTCTGATGAGGAAGACAACATACAAACAAGATGCATTCAAGCTAAATTGGAGATAATGTCAGAGGGAAGCCACAAAGATTAAAGGGAACTGGGAAAGCCTTCTCAAAGAAGGTAGGGCTTTGAGGAATACTTGCATGAAGTGCCAGGAAAACCAGGAAACAGATAAGGAAGGAGACAGTTCCATACACGAAAAGTAGCCAATGAAAATGCTTGAAATGGGGATATGGAGTGTTGTATTTGAGGATCCTAAGGAAGCCAGTGTTACTAAATCAAAGCCTTTGTGTGGTGGAGGGGTAGGGCATGGAGACAGCTAGAGGAAAAAAAAAGGGGGGGCCAAGTAATGAAGAACTCTGAATGTAAAACAGAAGATTTTATATTTGATCTTGGAGGTGATAGGGAGCCACTGGAGTTTTCTGAATGGGATGGGGAAGAATGAGCAATCAGAAATTACTCAATAGTTTGAGAGTTGATGAGAGCCTGTCCCAGGGTGATAGCAGGGTCAGAGGAGAGAAATGTGTGTATATAAAGTAGAAAGGATCACATGGCAATTGATTATATTGGGGGAGGGACATGAGTGAGAGGAAGGAGCTGAGGGTGGCTCCTAGATTGTGAGCCTGGGGGATTGGGATGAGGATGGTGGTACCCTAGCTAGTAAGAGGGAAATTAGGAAGAGAAAAAGGCTTTGGGGGAAATAATGGGGGAAATTTCAGTTTTGGGTAGACTGAGTTTAAAGATGTCTGTAAGATATTCAGTTCAAGATGCCCAATAGGTAGTTGGAAATGCAAGCCTAGAGGTCAAGAGAGAGGTTAGAGCTGGATATATAGATCACCTGCACAGATTATAACTCAATCCATAGAAGCAGAAAATATATTGCAATGACCAAAAATAGAGGGAAGAGAAGAAGACCCAGGACAGAGCCTTGGGGGATATCCAGGGTTAGGAGGGATCTCAATGAATATCCAGCAAAAGAGACTGAGGAGAGGCCAGGCAGGAAGAGGAGTCAGAGGACATCAATTAATTTAAGGCAAATTTGGAGAAACAGCAATAAAATATTTTATTCATAAACTTGGGGCATATTCTCCCACAAATAACCATATCATCAGTGGGAGGAAGGGGGATGTATCGGGATCACACACGAGTGCCCCACATATAAAGAACATATGTAGCCAGAGCCTCTGTGTGGCGGGATGACTATACTTGTGACACTAAGGAGCGCTGATGTTTTCTAGTGATAGCTTCCCTTTGGGCCTACTTCCATTTGGATGTGGCCTTTCTGATATTCCATATCTTGGTATCACATCTCTGCTGCCCCATTCCTCTTGCTCGCTTCTGAATGTCACTTTGATGAGCTCATGCCTCTGCTTGGCAATATTCTGTCAAGAGATTCTGAGCTTCATTTCTTCAGGACCAACTCCCAACCCTTGCATCTCAGTTCTCCTAGGGTTGGTAATTGATGAGTTGCCATAAGTTTGTCAACAAATGCAGCTTCCGGCTGACAATATTGGAAGAGCAGCAGCAAGCGTGGAAGGTCCTATTGCTAAAACCCCAAAAGCAGAAATGATTCCTATGCCCCTTGCCATTATTTCTTGTAAACACTCCTCACAAATCACAGCAGACTGAAAAGTAACCCCCTGAGCCCATTGGTGCTTTGCAGAAGCCATTCAACATAGAAGAAATCTGGTTCCATGGGGAGCTATAGTTCAGTTTTAGCCCACTTGGAGATGACTTGATTTGGATATTTGTCTTAGTACCCAAAGAAAAGCTCTCTACAACAGCTCTTTCCTAACAAGACAGTGTCTTTATTTTGGTGAGTTCTCATCTCTCAGCTGGCTTTGTTAACAGTAGTGTCTTGATACCTAACAATATATGTATAGAGCTTTCCCAGTGTAGTACAAGAAATCCAAATAAGGAAGAAAGGATTGCACATTTTAATTTTCACTTATGGAACTGAATGTTGAAACATGCCATCCATAGTATGCTTATTGATTGTGAGGTGAAGTTGGGGAGTACAAGCCAAGGTACAAGGAGTACTGCCAGACCAACATACGTGCCGATCGTCAATATATGTAACTGCATCTCCATGCCTTTGCACAGGTTGTATTCCCTATGACCAGAATGACTCTTAGAATCTTTCAAAGTTCAATTTATATGCAATCTCCTATATAAAGCCTTTCCTGATCTAACAGATGGTGTGTCCTTATCCCCAATTACTTGACATTTACTTTGTATATATTTTGTATATACCCCCCCCCAAAAAAAGTAAGCTCCTTAAGGACTTATTTTAGATTTTATTAGCTATGTGATGGATTCTTTTGTTTTTACTTAGTCTCACCAGCACATAGAAGTCAATTGCTATTTACATGTTGTTGTTGGGGGCCTCTCATGTGACTCGATGAATTTGTGTGATCTTAGGAAAGTTACTTATTCTTCACGGGCTTTGAATTTCCCCAATATGAGAAAGGAGATCCCTGCCTTTATGCAAAGTAGAGTATGCTCCATTTGGTCAGAATTGTGTATTTGTTCTAAGTGCTACTGAGATCACAGAACTTTTAGAGTTGAAATGAACCTTAGAAATCTTCCAGGACAACGTCTATCATTTTATAAATGGAGTAAGATCAAAAAGGGGCAAAGGACTTGCCCAAGTTAGTGACATGGCAGATAGCAGAACTTAGCTCTTCTGACTCCTAGTCAAGTGTGTCACTCCACTATAGCTCGAGATGAACCTGCAATACTGTAAGTGGAAAGAACCAGACACGGAGTCAGTAAAATCTGAGTTCAAATCCTGCAGCAATACGAGGCTAAATCTTACTGTGGTCACCTCTAAAGTAGAATAGTACCGTAGTACCAACTTATTAGGGTTGTTGTAAGAATGTACGTATTCTGCAAATCTTCAAGTGTGATAGAGATTTCAGCTACTTTGATGGGTCTAACTCACATTTGAGACTGTTAGAGACTTGGAATTAGAATGTTCATTCAATGGCTCTTTCACAATTAGTCTGGTTGACTCTTCATTGGGAATCTATTTTTAAAAAGTGGATCTCCTAAAATCTAGCAGTTTCTTCTGTGTAGTAGACATAGTATGGGTTTTAGAACACATTGCACTAATTTTCACCACTTCCTCCATTTACCATTGTGCTCTAGTGACATAAGGTGATTCCTCTTGTGGACTTCTACTACTAAAATGAAGTCTCTTGTGCATTTTATAAAAGCCTCACATATACAGAGGCACCTTATTCTCCATTCCTGTTTCTAGCGCAGCAGCACAAGTGTGGAAAAGTCTTCATGTACAATGCTAACAAAAGAACTGAGTGTCTCTCTTGTATAGCTTTCATCCTATTTCTTTACTGAAGCTATTCTTCTTTGGTTGTTGTTTGGTTGCTGATTCTCTGGGCTTTTGTAAGTAAACTACCATGTTTTCACAGCAAATAGAGATATTTTTGTCGTCCTTTCTCCTAAATTCATGTTTTAAATTCTTGCTCATCTTAACTGCGATCACTAACATTTTGAGAACTACCCCCAAATAACAGTAGAAAAAGGGAAAGCCTTCTTTGCTTTCATCTTGTATTTGGTGGGAAAGCGTCTAGTGTTTCTTCACTGCAAATAATGCATTTCGTTTTCAATATATACTTTATCATAACAGAAAAAGGCCCTTCTCTGTTTCTACTTCATAATGAAAAGTTTTAAAGCTGAACTTTTGATCCTTTGGATATTACTTCTTCCTTTGGTGAATCCCCCCTCCCCAACTCATTCATTCAGTGCAAGCTCTTGGCTTTCACACAACCCATACTAACAAAAATTAAATGTAAAATAATATAAAAATTAGAACTAGAGGATCCTCCCCAAAGAAATGAAGCATGTTTTAAGAGGAAAGCTTTATCTCTGTTAAGTCCATGAAAAAGCTGTTCTTTGCGTTACAGGGGACGTCGGGGATCAGAATCCAACTCTTGATTTTTAATGATGAAGAGCATAACCTGTCTAAGGGTACGTGATGAGTTAATGGCAGAACCAGGATGATTTGTATTCCTGATCCAATAACCTTATATAACCTCAGAAGCTTCCCTTTTTGAAACATGTAATTTAACCTCCATAAGGCAATTTTTCAAAAACTAACTGCAACACTGCTAAAATATTTAACTTTAGATAAAATGGAATCTAAGGAACCAGAAATTTAATTCCTAGATATATAGCTCAACCTATTTACAAAGGTCCCTTGAGGGAAAAATCAGTTCACATAATATCGTCTCTGAGATCACACCTAACTATTTATTTCAACCTTTCTTTATATATTGCTGGAGTAAAGCCAACATGGACTAGGGCCAGGAAAGAAAAGGAGAAGTAACCAGTTAGGGGCTAAGTAGCTGCTATTCTTCTAAGAGGGTGGTAAAGAGAACAGGGAAGGTTGGCAGAAGAGAGAAGAAAGAATCGCCACTAAATGAGCTCCTTAAGCAAGGACCTCTGGCTATGAAAAGAGTGAGAAGTGGTTTAAGGAAGCCAAGACCTTTATTCTACACACACCCACACACACACACACACCCATCTATCCACATACACACAATGAACAAGTGGTCAGGAAAGCATTCAATGGATGTTGGTTTGAAAAGAAATGCTCTTTAAATGGGGCTACTGCTCCTAAATGGTTTCAAAAGAAAGGTGATTCATGGATATCACATAATTATGTAAGCACCCCAATAGCAATATGTGAAATGAAAAATAAATGAGGCACAATTAAAAGCACAAACCACTTTTTGACTCTTTATTTCTTGAACCAAAATCAGCAAGGCAAAAGATCCTGATTCAGCTTGAGGTCAGGGTGAAATGTATCATATGCAGCCATGGTGGTGGGGTGGGGAAGGGGAAGGGGAAGGGGAATAGTGATGGTGGCACAGCAGCAAGCAAGTTTCTCCCAAACAGGAAGGAGGTTGTAAGAAGTGTCCATTTGCCATAATTCCCTTGATAAAAATGTTTTCATACAAAATGATTCAAAGTGCCTATTAAAATAATTTAGCAAACTTTTTCCTTTCCCTGATCCAGACAATTTAATTTTATAAAGAAACAACTGCTTCCCGAGATGCAACCCCAAAGGCGAAAATAGAATTGCCTCTATGTGAAGAGACATGTTACAAGGAGAAACAGAGACAGAGAGAGAGAGAGTAATCATCTCCCATTAAATGATTCTGAAACACAACTCGAGTTGCCCTCTGGATCTTCAAGCCATTACTGTAGATTCACTGTCTCTAAAATAAGACCCAAGAAGCACAGTAGTCCTGTTTGACTACCATCTGGAAATAGGATTCTCCTTCTCTCTGCCTCTCTCTCTCAGGGATAGAGCTCATGGGAAAAAGGTTACTGGTTCAGTTTGGATTGATAGTATGTTCTGTGCTTGTTGGTGATTCAGGCACTCTGGCTAGAAAAGTTCTCTGCAATGTGGTGCCAGGTGGTGGATACAGGCTGGATGGCACTACTTCATATACTCAAAATCTCAAAGTCTTCTTCCAGTTCAAACAGGTTATTGGTGGATTCAATGAATTCTACCAGAAGATGAAACAAAAGGAAAATTGGATCATGGAATCTGAGTTGTAAGGAACCTGTGAGGCCATCTGGTCCAAAGTGGACCTGAATGGGAGCCCTTTTTACATATGTGCCCAGCAAGTGGTTATCAAGTCTTTAGCAGAAGATATCCACTAAGGGGAAACCCAGTACTTTCTGAAACAGCCCAGCCCCCTTTCAGAGAGAGTCCTAATTGTTAGGAAGTTTTTCTGAACACCAAGACTAAATCTGCTCCTCTGCAACTTTTACTTCATTGATTAACCCAAATATGGGACCTTACTTATGAAATGGAATGAAATTTTTCAAACATTATTAAGTATTTATGTGCCAAGAATTGTGCTAAGCACTGAGGAAGCAAATTGAAAATCAAGACAGTCCCTCCTCTCAAAGACAAAGGTGAGCCCTTTGAGAGCATGGACTGTTCTAGACTGTCAAAATCTTTTGGAATCCTAATACTGTCATCTAATGTGATAGCTATCTCCTATCCCAGCTCTGTGTGATCTGCAAACCTGATAAGCACATAGTCAATAATAACAGCGATAGCTAACATTTTTATAAAATTGCAAAACAGTTTACATATATTATCTCATTTGGGGCCTTCATCTAAGTGTAGTACTAAAATGTTCGACAAGACAGACTCTAGGGATATTCCATCGCCAAGCCCACGTTCCTCTAACTTTTCAGAAGAAAAGCATAAAAAAATGCTTTTAAGGGATATCACTCACCTAGAAACGATCATTTATTGGGAAGCTTCACTAAACTACCAAATAATAATTATTATTATCATACTGTATGAGGTGTATAGATGACAACCGAGTTAATTGAAACCTCACTGTGAAACACCCGTAATTTTCTCCTTATCCAAAATCTAAATAACTCAGCTTGTTTTTAAAGTCCATCCAGTGAAAAATTAGCTTGGCGTAACGATGACGCTGAGGGCTTTTGTGACACTGAAGGGCTTACTGACTCATCAAAGAAAGATTCAGTAAATTAGATTTTTCTAGATCAAGTATTTTACTTCATTCTTTGAAGTGACGTGCCCTATATGGTACCTATGGTTATTCTCAGTTAACCTCAAAATCTAATTGATGAACATATTTCATTCCAACCATTTTGGATAAAAAGAATTTCCTTTCTCTCCAGAAAATGCAGGGCCATGGTTGCGTATCCCTGTGTGATGGAAACTACCCATTCTCCTGTCGATATCATACCTGCACCTGTAGTTGTCACTTCCGGTTTGGTTGGAGGTATGAAAGGAGGCCAGTGGGCTGGATGCTTCTCAACCAGCTCAAACATCTGTAAACTCTGTGGCTTTAATATCTCCTAAGCAAAAATAAAGGTGTTTCTTAATACAGGAGGTTCATGATACTATTATAATCATAATCCAGACAATAGACCTCCACGACTCTTAACAAACAGCCCAAGAGAGAAAGAGGAACAGCAAATGGTCTCCAATATCATCCAACATTTGCATGGGGTGTGCGCCACAAACTGAATGCCGGGTTTTACTCCATTCTAGACACTAGCCTTGAGGGTAGGAAATTCATGGGAGTGTTTTGAAAAGAACCAACCCAGGAGTCATGCTCCATATTTAAATTCAATCTGGAGCAGCAAGTTAATTGTAAAAAATGTATCTTGTTTTGGAGAACACATTTGTTCCTTTATTGTGGGCTGCAAATGAAATTTCTGTTCCTCAAATTCTATTTTCCTATTGACTTATCTAGCCTTAGGAAAAAAAAAACAGCAACCCTAGCAGACATAATTAAATCACATTAATAAACACAGGAAACTCAAAATCATATAGTGAAAACTAAAATAAATTTTTCTCCTAAGATAGCAATAAGGCTAAGGAGTGGGGAAGAGAATTCTGATTTCACTGGTACAGGGAACTCCCAGATGAGGAAACTGCCTCCACCAATGCAAGCTGGCACCTTCTCTGCCACTTCTACTCTTAAGAATTACCATACTAGGTTAAATGACTTGCCCTGGTCACACAGGAATATATATATATAAATCCCTAATAAGAACTTGAGGCCTTTTGGAACTAGCCTCAAGAGAAAGCAGCTTCCGTTTATTTTTACCATTGTAATCCATTTCATTATTTTGCATATTATTGTGATGTTAGATGATAGTGGATAGAGAGCTGGCCTCAAAACCAGGAAGCTCTACTCTCTTATAAGTCTCACTTCTGACATATTCCTGTGTGACCAGGGCAAGTCATTTAACCTAGTATGGTATATATACACATATGTCAGAAGTGAGAAGGGCAAACTCACTAAAGAAACATAAGCTTATAACATATACAGAGAGAAATCCCTGAGGATGTGCTTTTTTAACTGCTGAAGTATATGGAAGAAGTATTAACTTCAAATTCTGAAAGCTGTTGCTGTAGTTGACGTTTTAAGTCCACAGAGTCATTGGATACTCGATCCTAAACCCTTTCCAAACAAAACTGGACTTGGAATCACAGAATGTTAGCACTGGGAGAGGCCTTAGAGAAATCATAGGATCAGAACTTTAAAAAGCTAGAAGGGACTTTGGATGTCATCAAGTCTAAACTCCTCATTTTACGGATGAGAAAACTGAGGTCATAGAGTAAAGTTGTTTTCCCAGGATTACACAGCTAGTAGCAGAGGTAAAATCTGAGGCCGGGTCTTCCAGAATCCAAGTCCAGGGCCCTAGCCGTTATACAACCATTATCTCTAATACTGAAACAGTGAGTGAGACTACTTGTGCCAACTCTTGCTCATCCTCTTCAGTTTAGAGAGAAGAGATCTGCTCAAAGTCTATAGCTGGTAAGCAGCAGAGCTGAGAGTCAAACCCAGATGTCCTTTACCAATAGCCATGTTCCTCCCATTATCCCATGCTTCCATTCTTTGGATTTCCCACAAACCATATTCCCCTTGGGCAATTCCTTTCTACTGCCAATGGTCAATGTTTACTGCTACAAAGCACTCTTCTGTAGAAAGCTGGGTAAAAAGTACTTTTAAAAAGTTTTGAATTGTCCAAACAAAAAAAAAAAAGACAAGTTTACCTTTTGAACGAGCCCACACCAATTATCAAAATCTTCTTCTTCTTTGCAAAAGAATCCCTTGGGGAAAGGAAAAACAAAAAAAGATAGAAAACACAAAATTTAGAGTTGGCTACTATTCATTCCTTATCCTGGATGACACACTTGGAGTTACAGAGATCATCTAGACGATCAAACAAGCAATACGCATTTACTTATGATCGATATGCCAGGCCCTGTGTTAACCCTTAGGGAAACAGAGACCAGAAATGGGGGTGGTGGTGGTGGAAGGCTAACCATAGGACTAAAGGGCCATAGTTTTAGAACTGGAAGAAACTTAGAAGCCATCTACTCCAATGCTTTTGTTCTATACATGGGGGGAAATGGAAGCCCAGAAAGACCTGCCCAAAGTCACACAGGGAAGTTGTAGAGCCGGAATTTGAATCTTGGTCTGAACTTCAAATCTAGTAGTGCCCCTTCCAATCTATCGTGTTGTCCTAGCCCTTCCTTTTTAAGAAGTTACAAATGAAACCCAGAGAGAGGAAACATCTTCAAATTCAGCCAGCAAACAGTGACAGAACCAAGATGATATTGCAAGTCCATTATCAGCACATCAAATGCTTTGAATTGTATTTCCTAGTGCCCTGAACTATTCCTCTCCTGTCCCTGGACAGAACAGCAGACTGAAATACACAGCCATTTACAAGTCAGTCTCTAGACCTGGGTAGATATAATTTTACATATATATACACACACTTATCTACAAAGAATAGTTCATAGAATTGCATTAGCACTCAGAGCTGAAGATAACATTTAATAAATGGTTTTGATTCTTAGTGAGTGGACCACCAGAATTTAGAGAACCCAAGCCACATATAAAAGAACTGACTATTCCCAGGGCCAACTTCCACGCCTGGGAGCAGAATGGTCAGTTCCCTAACACAATGGAAATTCTGGGGTACTGCCTAATTTATTAGAGGGGTTATCAGTTTAAACTAGAGATGATGTCCTGATCCATTCTACTGACACTTAGGGAGGCAAGAAGGAAGGAAAAACAATTCCTAAGTCATGGTTGAACCTACATAAGGGAATTGTAGTCACTATCTCTAGGTAGGGGAGCTCCAGTCACATCTAATTCAAAGCCAGGATGAAACACTAGTAGCCCCCATCATCATCATAAACACTGCCCATTTAAAGAGAGTAGGTAGGAAGGAAGGCAAGAGAGGTGACAGTCAAATAAGGAAATAGCGATCCAAAGCCCACTCCCCAACTATAGCTGTGTGACCAGAAGGTGGGGTGGGGACAGCTGCCTTGAGATCTTTGTCTCAGCCCACCATTAGCCTTTGGAAGACATACCAATGCCACGGAAGGATCCAAGTTCAAGATCTTCATCCGAGGGGGGGATTGCTGGCAGTGGAAACTCTGATCATTCACTGTTCCATTCTCCTCAGTGTCAACAAAAGTCTGAGTGGTGTGAGGATCCAGGTAAATGAGCTCGTCTCCTGTTGAGATAAGGAATAGGCTATGCCTTTCCAAGCACCGCCGGTGCCTGTGGGATGGAGTAAATTTTCTTTCTCCAGATACTTTACAGGAACATAGGAAGAGCAGGTGAGATCCAGCAGGGCTAGCATGCAGGACACATGCCCTCTTCACCCCAATCTGCTCATTTAATCAAAATAGTTACTCTTGTCCTCAAAAGTTTCAAGTCCCCAAAGCATAGATTAGCTAAGAACTTGGAATAAAAGCACATCCATTCAATCTTCCTTGGACTCAGTTTCCTCCTCTGTAAAAGGAGGTAGTTAGACTAGATGGTCTTGGAGGTATTCTCTAAATTAAATCTACAGAGAACCCCTTAAACTCACTTTACTCACTGATTTCAGGTTCTTTTTTAGGCACAAACCACAGAAAAGTATTGGGGGGGAGTTTCCATTAGAAATATGGAAATACCAAAGATATCATTTGGAATAAACAAATTACATCAATAAAAATAGGGGCTTTCACTTCACTGGACAACATAGAAAACCATGGAATAGTGCCTTTATTTCTTCTGTCTATTGCTATTTGATAGCAGTGGGAACCCAAGAAGAAAAAGGGTAAAAAAAAAAAAAAAAAAATAAAAGCAAGATAATCAGGTGGGAGATACAGGCACTGAGAGAGACATGCCTGAAGAAGGATCAGAGGATTTTGGAACTCGAGATGGAAGAGGCTTTGGAGGATAGTGGCTTAACTTGCAGGAGAGGAAACTGAGGCCCAGAGAGGGAAAGAGATTTTCTAGTCACAATAGGATCCTAGCTCTGAAGCAGGGAGGGACCTACAGGCCATCCAGTCCAACTCACTCATTTCACAGATGTGGAAAGTAAGGCACAGAGAGATTAAGTAACTTGCCAAAGGTCACACAGGTAGCAAGCCTCAGAAATGAGACTTGAACTGAAGTCCTCTGACTCCAACCTCAGTCCCATTTTATCTTCTATCATTTCATCCCTGTCATTACTTTCCCTGAGTAGGCCTTTAAAAAGACATGAGGAGTCAACTGGTTGGAAGCCTTATGGTAAGGGAAAGCGTCCTTAAAAAAAAAGATATTTTATAAGGAAAATAATCAAATCCTGTAGTGAGAAGTATCAAAGAAGATTAGGACTGGAGGGGGCTTTGGAGCTCATCAAGTCAGATGCCCTCAATTCAAAGATAGAGAAACTGAGGCAAAAGCAAGAGGGGAAGGTAGAAAGAGAAGGGATCTTCCCAAAGACCTTAGAGATTCAGTAAATGAATTAGGACTCCTGACCCCAAATCTGGTCTCTTTCCGTTCAGTCTTAGAGGCCGATAGATACCATCTGGTAATAAGAAAAAGGATTCTAGAAGGCGGCAAAAAGGAGCCTTCCAAGCAGTCTTCTCTTGGGCACAGCATGAGGGCCAATGGTTTGTTCCATGATCACCAACAGGGGACCGTAGAGAGCTAGAATTACTCAAGATTTCAAAGAGAAATTTTCTCACCCATTTCTTCCACCCTTAAGTAACTTCTCATTGCACTTTACTTACCTAAAAATCCTATGAAATAATAGGCGCTATTTGGCTTTCCTCCTAATGCACCTAAAGACTGTGGCATCTTAAAACACTCCTAGAGGGAAAGAGAACATCAAATTGTCAGCTGCCTTACAGATTTCTAGACAACATAGAAGTTGACTGAGTGACAAAGGGCTTGGTTAAGACAGAAACTTACTTTAAATGCATCAGCATAGACAGGATTAATTTGGTTTATGCCCAAACGAAGGGGCACGATAAGCAGAAGGGGCTTCCAGCCAGAGGTTTGCCCAGGACAATCTGTATTCCAGTCAAGGCCATTACAGGAACTGGAAGAACTGTCATGGGTCAGGTCAGAAGGGCACATGTGGCACATTTTTTCTAAAAATACAGGGGAGAGTTTGGTTAAATACATTCAGATAGATATTCTTACAAATTCCAAATGAGACAGGCTCAGAAAGAAAAAAATAAAGGTAATAATGAACTGGCTGGCAGGTCTCTTCCCATGTCAGGCCCATCACTGCCTCTTGTTTTTTCTTTGACTCACACTACCCCTCTCTCCTGAAATGTATACCTCTCTCTCTCCCCATCCTTCAAGCCCTCGCTACTTCCCAAAGCAACCCTAACACTGACCAAGCTTTCCCTCTAACTCTTCTAATACCAACAGCGCTAGACTGATTCTCGACTCTCCTGGTACCTTAGTCTTGGCTCCCAAACTACATTATGAACCCTGTGAAGGACTTGCTAGCATCTTTCCTTATGGACTCTGACCATACTTAACAGAGTGATTAGCATAGAGCAGCTGATGAGTAACTACCTGCTAACGGAATCACTGACTTTACCGTACTTTCTGGAGACATTAAAGCAAGGGCGACAAGCATGTGCTTGTTCATAGCTTTCAAAAAAACAAGATGATAATTGAAAACCTTAGAAAAGAAGAGTCAGGGGGGTTGATCACAGACCTTTGCTTAATTGAGTTCTGTGCTGCAACAAGGCAAATTATAAAGACTCCAAGCTGGTGACTTTGTGAATAACAAAGAGCATCACCTACCATATAAACAGACTGTAAACAGCCTTGTGACTTACTGATATCTTCAATGACCACTGTGTTATCCATCGAAACATAAACAGCCAAGGAATTCCATTCGTCAAATAAAGCAAGTTTTCTGGAATACAAGATACAGTGGAAATAGTCTTTGAGGAGACCGAAATCTCAGCAGGAAGCACTATTGGTCAGTGCCAAACATTACTTATACCACCGTAATCACCGACATTTACACAGGGTATTCCAAAACGTTTAGCTTAAAATGGTACTATGATCTGTGGAACACCTTGTATAGTATATTGGGTTTTACAAACATTATCCTCTTTGATTCTCACAAGTCCATAGAGAAGACTTTATTTTATAGATATTAATTTAGCAACAAAGTCAAATGTTAAAGGCAGTCCTGGCTCCTTTTCTTTAGCTTGGGGATCTCTATTTCACTACACCCTTGCAAATGGCACAGACATACTGGTCTTGAATGTTGAAAGAGACTTGTACTTTACTAAACAGAAAGAAGAATGCAAACAACTGAAGGATCTCAGAATTGGAATGGAATTGGGCGCCATCTAGTCCAACACACAACTGATAAAAGACTGTCCTCTAAGATATACCCAAGATCTGGGACAACGAATCTTCGCCAAGCCCCCCAGTGATAGGCAAGCCATTACCTCCTGAGAGGTAATTCTGATTGTCAGGGCATTTTTCCTAATATCAAGCTGAAACGTGCCTCTGCAACTTCCAGTCACTGCTCCTGGTTCTGCCCCATGGGACCAAGCCAAAAAGGCTAATCCCTCTTTCCCATGACAGTGTTTTAAACACGTGAAGACTAGAAGTCATGTCTCCCACCAAGTCCCCTCTGGCTAAATATTTCTAGGTCCCTCAAATAAAGTAACAATCTATATTATGTAATCTCACCTGGACCCTTTAGTCCCCAATTTTATTCTTCTTTATTCCAGTCTCCAATAAAGAAGTGGCCATTTGGAGCAGCTAGGTGGTGGAGTGGATAGAGCACCAGCCCTGAAGTCAGGAGGACCTGAGTTCAAATTTGGTCTCAGACACTTAACACTTCCTAGCTGTGTGACCCTGGGCAAATCACTTAACCCCAATTGCCTCAGAAAAAAAAAGAAGTGGCCATTTTCCTTGCCAAGGTCAATCTCTCTACATGTATCTTTGGTCCCATTCCCTCCTTTCTTCTCTAGTAGATTTCCCCTACAATCATTCTCCCATCTCTCTGATCTTCATTTTATCTTTGTCTACTACTGCTTCCTTCCCTGTTGCCTCCAAACACATCCAAGTCTCCCCAATTTTAAGAACCCCTCACCAAGCTCTTCCCTTCTCTCTGGCTTTCAGCCTATATCTTTCCTCCCTTTCACAACCATACTTTCAGAAAAAGTTGTCTATAGTCGTTACCTCCATTTGCTCTCCTCTTACTTCTCAACCTGGTTTTAAAAAGTACATAACCAGTCACATCTGGGGAAACTTAGGGATTCTTTTGCTCATGGTGTCCAGTGAGAGAGCCTGAAGTAAGGAAAATAGCCTTAGAGTCTTCATACGGTCCTTGAGAAAATTGTCTCGGTCCTTTGCCATCTTGCATTTGTTCATTTCCGTTCTAGGTGGAGGGAATTAGAGCCTCTTCAACTTTAGGAATCTTCAAAGCTCAAAAGTGAGGCTCTGGTATTCAGGAACTGTCTCTAGGCTGAGCTTTGTAGCCAATAGAGCATCAATGCTCCAAGGATCAAGAGGCAAACTTTAGGAATGACATTCAGGACTCCAGCCCAGTGGATGGATTTGTCCAGCAATCAGACAGACCATACAAGGACACAAACACTGATGGGACTGATGCTGTTTAGGAATTGAGATATAGTATCTAAAACTAAACATGTCCCAAACAGAGCTCATTATCTTTCTCCCCAAAAGACTCCCCCTCTTCTGAAGTGCTGTATTTTTGTCAAAAGCAGCACCATTCTTCCAGTCTTACAATTTCAGTTATCTTAGAATACTCACTTTTCCTCATCCCTAATATTGAATCAAGCTCCCAAATCTTATTTCTATCTTCACAGCCTCTTATTCAACTCCTCTCTGTATATACAGCCACCACACTAGTTTGGGCCTTTATTACCTGGACTTGGACTACTTCAATAGTTTCTGAACCAGTTTCCCTGCCTCAACACTCTCCAGCCCATCCATGGACTCAGCTCATTTTCCAGAGAGTTTTGAAAATTACTCCAAAGACTCCCTATTGCCTCTAGGATGAAATATCATCTTCTCTGTTAGGCACTGAAAGCCCCAACCTATTTTTCCAGAATTATAAGGCATTATTTCCCTACTTGAGCCCTTGGGTCTACCCAAGATGGCCTCCTGACTAGTCCTCAAACTACATCTTCCCTTTCTGTGCTTTTATATGACCATCATCAAGGCCTGGGGCATTCTTCCTCACCTCAGGTTCTTAGAATCCCTTCTCTCAGAGCTCAAATTTGTAAAAAAAACAAATGTTAAAAATTATGTTTACATATAATTGAGAAAAAAAATTAAAATTCAATAAAAAAAGAGAGAGAATCCCTTATTTCATTCAAAACTCAGCACAAGTGCTACTTTCTACCACCTAAAGCCTTTCTCAATTGCCCTCAGCTGCTGGTGCCCTCAGACATGAAATTACCTTGTATTTATTTTGTATATATGAATGTGTATGTACATGTGTGTACCTCTAGATACACACACACAACCACACACTTTTTGTCTCTCTGACTAGATTAAAAGTCCAGAAGGACAAGAATTGTTTCCCTTGGCCTTCAAATCCCCTTCCCCTTGCTCAATGCCTGATAGGCACGTGCTTGTTGACAGACTGAAGCACTCTGCACATGGCACGACTTGAAGGCCCTTCCCCATCTTGCTTGTCTTTCTCTGGAAACAATACTCCACAAGAAGTCTGAAAAGGATGGAGTCTAGCGTCCTATACGTTATGCTTTTCTTAATGCAGCCCAATCAGTCTTTTTAGCTGCCATGTCATATTGACTTTGAAGTTCAATAAATGCCCTAGAACTTTTTCAGACAAATTGCTATCTAATTTGCCTCCCTGTACTTGTGAAGTTGACTTTTTAAACCCAAGAGCAAGCTTTTCCATTTATACCTATTATACTTAAGCCAATTAGTTGAGAGCTTCTTATTCTTGTTGGGGGCTGGGGAAAGGATGTCATATATCCCCACCACCACCACCACCACCACCGTAGGAGGCAGCTAGGTGCCTTAGTGGATAAAGCACAGGGTCTGGAGTCAGGAAGACCTGAGTTCACATCTGGCCTCAGATACTTACTAGGTGTGCGACCCTGGACAAATCATTTAATTTCTGTTTATCTTAATCCATTGAAGAAGGAAATGGCAAACCACTCCAGTATCTTTGCCAAGAAAATCCCTCCTGGGTCCTTGAGGTCTCAGAGTTAGAAAAGACTGAACTACTCAACAACAATAACATGGACCTCCCTTTGGTAGTACAGTGAAACTTACCTATTACCTTTCTCAGAATAATTATTTTAAAAGCATAAAATACATAGGCTTACAAAGAAAACCAATTACATTGAAATGTAATTATCAATTAAAAAAACCAAGTTCACAGATCCCAGGTCTTTGCTGCTTTAATTCAGCCTAGTGCCATATAGCTTGTCAAGCTCTTTTTTGGATCCTCATTTTATTATCCAACATTAGCTATCCCTCTGGGTTTTGTGTCATTTGCAAATATGGTAAGTAACCCATCTATGACTTTAATAAAGTCACTAATTAAAATTTTACACAGCACATAGGCAAGGATAGGTCCCTGGGGCACTACCCTGGAGACCGTCTGCCAAGTGGAGAGAGAACTATCAACAACTATTCTCTGTGTTTCACCATTCAGTTAATTCCAAATCTATCTAACTCAGGCAAATGTCCCTGTATTCCCCTGATCTTTCAGTTTAGCATCTCTGTCACAAAAAGAAATAAAGTCTGTCTGGCTTACCCTGCTCTTAATGAAACCATGCTGGCTCTTGGTAATGACTACTTCCCTTTTTATATGGTCACTATCTCTTTAATGATTCACTCTAGAATCTTCTCAGAAACTATGGCTTATAATTTGTAGGTTTGGGTCTCTTTCTGTTTTTGCAAATCAGAACAGTTGGGGCAGCTAGGTGGCACAGTGGTTAGAGCACCAGCCCTGAAGTCAGGAGGACCTGAGTTCAAATCTGGTCTCAGACACTTCCTAGCTGTGTGACCCTGGGCAAGTCACTGAACCCCAATTGCCTCAGCAAAAAGCAAAAAAACAAAAAACAAATCAGAACAGTTGCCTTTCTCTATGTCACCTCTCCTTTTTTCCAGCCTTTCAAGGATTACCGATGGTGGTTTGGCCATCACATCTGCCATTTCTACCCAAGGTTGAGGTTCATCTGGGCCAGAAGGTGGGAAGGAATCAAAAGAAGCTAGGGGCTCTTATCACCTTACTTATCTTTGATGTCAACTCCTTATTAGTCCCTCTTCTATGATCATTCTAAGATCATTCTCTTTGACCAAGAAAACAGAAGCAAAATGAGGATTAAGCAGCTCAGCCTTCTCTCTGTTATCAGTCATCAGCTTTCAAACTATACCAAACAGTAGTCCTATCTCTTTTTTTGATTCCTCTTCTTTTTCCTCTTACAGGTTAAGAAAAAGACGCCCCCCCCCTTTTGTGGTCCTTAACTTGCCTTGGCCCAATCTCAGCTCAATATGAGATTTAGTGTTCCAAACACTATGCATAAAGGATCACTGAATCATAGCTCTGGAAAGCTGGAAGAGACTATGTAGAGGCCCTCTGGTCCAACCTGCTCATTTACAGATGAGAAAACGGAGGCACAGAGAAGGGAAGAGACTTAGCCAAGGTCCTCCGGGTAGAACTCAAGGTCTCTGATTCCAAATCCCTCCCCCTTTCCACTATATCATGCTGCTTTCTAGGACCTTCATCCTGTGCATCCTCCTTAGTTTTTTGTACTCCCACATTGGTATCCTTAGTCAACTTGGGTTTTTTTCCTGTTCCTTGCAATTGTTTCCAGATGTCTTCAGAATTTCTTTCTTAAAGGTTTCCTATCCTTCTTGGATCATCTTCCCCTGTAGAATTTAAGACTTTGGGATCTTCTAGGTTCTTCTTCCTAACCCTCTGAAATCTGCTTTCTCAAATTTTAAGGTACATGCCAGACTATGCCCAGATTTTGTCTCCTTCTCTACCACAAATTTTAGGAGGGAGTAGTCACTTACTCCTGAAAGTTCCCATGATTTCCACTCACAGCAATTAATTTCTCCCTATTAGTAAGAATCAGTTCCAGCATAAATTTCCCCCTTGTTGATTCATCCACCTTCTAAAGGATGAAATTATCATTATGGCAAGTCCAAATGTTATTATCTGTTCTTCTTTGGCAGTGAAAGAACTCTAGTAGATGTCTGGATAATGGCAGCCCCATCACTATTATGTAACACCTCTGATTCAGCCTTGTGATCTGTTATTTCTTTTCTCAGTTTCAGGGGCAGTCATATACTCTAATGTAAAAATTCCTTTTCCTTCTTTCTTATTTTCACTCCAGTTCATTTTTAACTATCAGTTCATTCAACTCTCCTCACATTTCTCAGAATTTCTACTTGTCATTTTTTACTTAATATTTCATCAAATTAATATTCCACTGCCTTTTAAGTGATTCCCAAATCAATGTGTAGCCACCATTTCCAGTTCTTTGCTACACAAGGAGTGATGCTATGAATATGTGGGGATATGCTGAATCTTTCCCTCTGTCTTTCACTTGTTGGCATGTATACTCAGTAATATGACTGTTCAGACAAAAAGTGTGAATGGTTTAGTCACCTGTCTTGCACAAATGCAAACAGATATCCACCAAGAGTGCATCGGCATCTTCCCATCCTGGAAACTAATTGTTCCCATATCTTATCATCCTTGCCAATTTGGTGGTGGCAAAATAAAATGGCAGCATGTGTTTTAATTTGCATTTCTCTTACTATTAATGATTTGGAGGGCGTGATTATGGGATTTATAGTTTGAAATTTTCCTTCTGAAAACCATTCATATTCTTTGACCACGTCTCTATGGGGGGATGGCTCTCAGTGTTTGTTATATATATATATATATATACACATACACACACATATATATATTTATGTTGATTTCCTATTTTTCTAGATAACAGACTTCTACTGGTAGAATTTAATTCGAATATTTTGGTCTCACTTGCATTTCTCTTCTAAGTCGATTTCAATTGACTTTGCAATGACTTTATTCATTTAAAAGCTTTTAAAATTTTACAGTTAAAATTGCTTTTCTTTTATGATCACCAGGATTCCATGCTAAAGTAAGAATCTACTGCCTATCTTTGGACAGTAGGTCAACAAATACTTGTTAAATACTTACTATGCACCGAGTACTGTGACCTGAGAATACAAAGAGAGGCAAACACAGTGCCGGTGCTTCAGAGGGCTTATAATCTTGGGGGAAGGAGGAAAATCAAATTCACAAATTCATATAAGTGACTAAGTACATATAATATATAGAGTAGATATATAATCTGAGGAGAAAGGGTATTAGGACCCTGGCAAGGGGTAGGGAGGACAAGAGCTTGTTAGAAATACCTCCTGCAGAAGGTAGGATTTAAGCTGAGAAGGAAGCCAGAGAAAAAGAGAGGTTAAGATTGGGACAGAGAGCATTACGGGCATATAAAAGCATGAGACAAGAGATGAAGCTCTATGGACAAGGAAGAGCAGCAGGTAGGCCAGTGCAGCTACACTAAAGGTTATATGGAAGGGAGGAAAGTGTAAGAAGAGCAAAAAGCTAGATAAAGTCTTGGTTATTAAAAGTTTTAAGTGCCAAACCTCTAGAGGCCTTTCTATCTGGTCCTGAAAGTAACAAAGATCCACTGGAGGTCTCGGGGTAGAGGAGTGTCATAATTAGAGCCACATTTTAGAAAAAATCATCTGAGCAGTTGAGGGTATATAGACCAGGGCTTCTTAAACATTTTCCACTAATCTCTTTTCACTTAAGAAATGTTTACATGATCACAGGTATATAGGTATATAAAATAGGCATACAAATTAAATGTTTATTGATGATAAATCATAATTTCATGACTCTCACATTCAGCTACAACCCTATATGGGGTTGTGACCCAGAATTCAAGAAGCTTTGGTCGAGGGGGAGAGACATGGGGCGGGAAGAATACTTTAGAAAGCAACTGTGACAGCTTAGAGGAGAAGTGATAAGGACCTGAGCTACAGGGGTTGCTGTGTAAATGAAAAGAAAGAAAGGTAGCCAAGAGACGTCAAAGTAAAAATGGCAAGTTTGGCAAAGGACCAGATAGGTCAGGTGAATGGTATTGAAGAGTGGAAGATGACATCAAGGTTGTGAGCCTGGATCACTGGGAGGAGGGGGTGCCTTCAACAGTAATAGAGAAGACAGTGGGTTGAGAGCTAAGAAAGAAAGCATAGCCAGGAGAGCAAACAGTGTCACAAAGAAAGAGCAAAGTCTCAATGAACACCAGACCCTGGAAGAATAAGAAAGAAAGAGGTTTAAGATGAACGGAAATTTGTTAATTATGGAGCAGGCATTCCTGAGAGCATACTTGATGGGGTGGCTAGAGCTGGAGTGGGTCACCAAGGGGAGGGGAGAGAACGGGAGGGAGACACACAGAAGCAAGAGTTAAATAAGTAAGTTGCCAACTGGGCATGGGGGAGAGGACTGTACATTAGTAACTAGGTTGAGAGTCTCTGGGACAAGGTGAGTATAATGGTAACCATCAAGATGTGAGTCCAAACAAGCAAGTAAGCAAGAGTATCAGTGATTACAGGGAGGTCTGTTGACAAAGGCACACAAGAACACTGTTCAAAGCCTTCCTTAGAGTTGTGAAAGGTCAGATTTTCTCTCTCTCTCTCTTTTATTTAATATAATGTGACCTTTTATATTCAGGGCATATATATATGTATATATATATATATATATAATTTGTAAGATATTAATCTTAAGATCCTAATAGCTGCCAAATTGCTTTTGGTTTTCCAAGCTGCTGTTGCCAAAAAGACAAGTACTTGTGTCCTTGTACTGAGCAAACCCCAGGCCGCTACTATTAGCAGCTGCTTCTGTTTTTTGCTTACCCATTTAACGTTGGGGGAGGGAGGTGGTTAATCAGTACCCAATAGTTTTGATGACTAATGCTTTGTGATATCATTTGAGGTCTGCAATGCAATGGCCTCAGATAAGCAAATTAACAGTGGTGAGATATTAAGGGTCTCCAGAGGAACATCCATGTGAAACAGTATCACTGATGTACACACTGACACCCAGATTTTCCCACCAACAGCGCAGTTGGGCAGGAAAGTGCAAAGGTGTCAGGCTTGGTGGGTATAGGAGTGATTGAGTAAATGGATAAGGTTGACCAACTGGGTAGAAGTGAGTTGGGTGAAGGGAGGCAGAAGAAAAGGGAAATAGTTAGCAAAGCAACCACATAAATAAATGCTGGTCTGTTTTACTTACTTTAACACCTGTGCAACTGTATTTGGTCCAAACCATTCACCAATTGATTTCCCTTCTCCTACGCCCATTTGTGCTGTTTTTATATGAGAAGATTAACAAGTTAGCAAAATAATTTTTCAACAAGATACAACCTACTAAATTTCGTATAATTTTCAAAAACTTCTAGAAGATTCATTTCCCACAGCCCCTTTGGGGTTAACGTGAAAGCCAAAAGCCAGCGCATCCTCACCCATTTGATGGATAGAATAACAGCAGTCTTTTCTGTCCAAGAAGCACTTTAAGATCCGGTGATATTCTTCAGGCTGCTCTTGGTGCTTCTCCCAACCCCAGTCTAAAGGGGAAAATGGTAATTAAAAAAAATTACTAAATAAATTCCAATGGCAATTGAGATGTCACATCCTAGCCCCTTAAAACATCCCCTTCTTTAAATGAAAAAGTAATTAAGGAAAAGTATCCATGTTACAGAAGGGCACCGGCTCCTTCCCTGCTGCCCACAATCATTTCCCATCTTTCAAAACTCTGCCTTGACTCTGCCATCCTTCATGCTAGCATCCTATATTTCTCCTTCCCTTTGAAGAGAAACTCCTATAATGTTTACAATCATTGCCTCTACTTCCTCATCTCTAATTCATTCTCAACACTTTTCAATCTAACTTCTAACTCGAGCCCTCAAAGGCTAGTTGTTAGCACTCTCCCTTCTTGCCCTGAATGTTTTTTTTTCCTCTGCGTACATAGTTTTTCCTCCCAAGAAAAATATGCCTTCCTTAAGGGCAAGAACTGTTTCATTTTTGTCTCTGTACCCAAAGACCTTAACAAAGAGTAGGTGTCCTATAAGTATCTGTTGAACTAAACAGAGATGAGCAGCTTTTCATTTTGACCACTGACCTTCTGAAGTTGCACCCTTTCAAAGCCTGACTAAACATCAACAAGAAGCTGAATCTGCCATCTGACTCAGTCAAAGAGCTCGAGCTGTAGAAGAATCTCACAACTGGCAACATGAGAGGGGCCAGGCCTAAATCCCCTGAACTTATTGTTGTTGGAAAATAACTTTTGATTTTCCCCTGAGTTATATGTGAATATAAAACCCACTATCTGGTGCTCAAAGTCCTTCATCCTCCAACTCCCTGCCTTTCCAGGTTTCTCATGCCTTATTTCTCACCAAGTACTCTTCTGCCAAGTGACACTGGCTGTTCCACAAACAAGACCCTCCATCTCTTGGCTTCTAGCATTTTCTCTGGCTATCCCCCAGTCTAGAATGCTCTTCCTCTTCCACTGACTACTGACCTCCCTAGCTTTAAATCCCAACTAAAATCCCATTTTGTATAGAAAGCCTTCCCTAATCCCTCTCAAATCCAGTGCCTCCCCTCTGTTAATTGTCTCCTATTTATCCTGTATATAGCTTGCTTTTTATATATTTGTTTGCATGCTGTCTCCCAAAGTCCTTGAGGACTTTTGTCTTGTTGTATCCCCAATGCTTAGCAGAATGCCTGAGTGCCTGCCACATGGTAGGCTTTTATTAAATGTTTACTGAATTGAATTGAATCTAAGGAAGTTCTTTTTTTTTCCCTGAGGCAATTGGGGTTAAGTGACTTGCCCAGGATCACACAACTAGGAAGTGTTAAGTGTCTGAGGCCAGATTTGTGAACTCAGATCCTCCTGACTTCAGGACTGGAGTTCTCTCCACTATGCCACCTAGCTGCCCCTAATGAAGAACTATCATTCATTCATTCTACAACTCCAGAAATCTTACATAGGAAATGCAGGAGCTACAGGAAATTGGCACAATATTCTGCACCATTCAAATTAAAAAGGAAATGCCCTTGTTTCCAGCCTTGATTGGATATTTGTGTGACAGGCCAATTCATGTCCAAAATACATATTTATATTCCCAGCTTCAATAGACTTCAAAGGCCAAAAGTCATTATCTCAAATTGTCTTCACTTTTTCCTTTGCTTCCAGGAATTTTAAATTTAGAGTTCACACAAATCTTCAAAAAAATAAAATGCAACCCCTCTCTCCTTCTTTTTTTCTGAAGAAAAACCAAATTAGTAAACTGCCTTCAGGAGAGACTAGAAAATGCTAGACACCAGAAATTATTGGTAACACTCTCACCAAAAATAAATCACAAGAAAATATAACTTTTAAAATAAAGAGAAAATAATACAAGTTATAAGTCATACCTCCCAACTCGGGTGTAAGGGGGAAAATCCTTTTTAAAAATTTCTCCCGGACAGGGATTTGCTAATTCAACCTACTTGAACATGAAATCAGAATTGCCAAACCATGTCGTCATTCAATCACGTTTCAGTTGTGTTTGACTCTTCATGACCTCTTTTAGAGCTTTCTTGGTAAAGAAACTGGAGTGATTTGCCATTTCCTTCTCCAGCTCTTTTTACAGATAAGGAAACTGAGGCAAACAGTGTTAATTGGCTTGCCCAAGGTCACATAGCTAGACAGTGTCTGAAGCTGGATTTGAATTCGGATCTTCCTGACTGTAGGCCCAGTGCTCTCTTCACTGCAGTTTCCCTAAGCTGGCTGCTTGGGGGAAAAAAAAAAACGTTCTGAAAGAAAAAAATGAATGGTGAGAAGGGAGCTCCAGCAAGAGGTGCAGTAGCCTGCTCAGCAGCCTTGCTACCTCCTTACTAACTGCTGGCCCTTGGGTACCTCATTCACTAACCTCCCTGAATCCCATTTTCCTCTTGTGGGATACCACAGGCAGCAAGTACACTGCTTATGTGCCAGGCTACATGTGAAAATCAAATATAAGAGTTAGGAAAAAGCCATGAAAGCGCCCGGGCTGGTACAGCCCACTTACCCATCTTGACCTGTTAAAGGGTTGAAAGGCCTAAAGAGAATTCACTTGTTTTGTGGTTGTTTTTTTTTTTTTAATATATCTGGCAATTCTCCATGACCTCATTTGTTTTTTGTTTTTTATTTTGTAAAACTTGTAAGTGTCTAAGGCCAAATCAGAACTCAGGAAGAGTTCTCTTCCTGACTTAGCTGCCCCAATTTTCACTGGAGTCAAAACCAAATAGAAATAGATTCCGGTGGGCTGCATTCATGATGTAGAAAACCACAAATCTAGATATTGTACTGTATTTTTACTTATTTTGTTAAACATTTCTCCGTGATTTTTTAAATTCTGTGCCCACTGGCCCGGAGTTTGACCCCTCTGGTTTAGACTTCACTGGATAGCATGCTATACATATATCTGTGAAACCTTTCTGTTTCTGTCTCTGAGCCAGAGAAACTCCTCTAAACTTTAGCCTACCTGGCCCCTGGATGAAGAGGGAAATTGGAGAAAAGGCTGGGGAAGTCTTAGGGCAGACTTTTCTTTCTTCCTTCCATGTGGGCTCCTTTATCTCATGAATTACATTTGTGTGTGGGTAAAGTACCAAACCCTGCCACTAGACAATTTTATGACCTATTATTGTTGATGCCAAATTAGCCTTCATGTGTTCAGGCACCATGGTAAGAATACTAGTTTCCGAGTCAGAAGACCAGAGTCCAAACTCTTCCGGTGACACTTATTACCTGTCTAACTTTGGACAAGTCAGGTGAATACCCTAGGCCTCAGCTTCCTTTGTAAAATGGAGAAGATTCGATGGTATCTGGGGTCCTCCCGGACCTAGATGTAGGTTCCTAGGAGACCTTCACAACCATTAACAAATAGCCACGTTTAACAAAGGTAATGTGGAGTTTTTTGTGATATGGGGGAAAAAACGCAAATTCAGCTCTTCTACTCACCAACAAGGGGCATAAAGCCTTAGATCTCTTTGGATTTGGGGAAAGGCTCTTTCATACAAGCAGGTTACTCTCAAGTAAGCTAGATGAAATCAAAAGCTTCGAGGTCTTTCCTCATTGCCCTGGGGAGGTCTACCTAAGCCCTCCCCAGATCTTTTTCCAATTCCCCTCTTCCTTTTTAGAGAGGTAGGCTAAAAGAATTGTCGTTTCTATAACTCAATACCTTCAATAGATAAACTACCAGAGATAAGAGTTGGAAGGGCCCTTCAGAACCTTCACAGACTCACAGAACGAGGCTGCCAAAAGGGCCCGCAGTGGGCATCTAATCTGAAAACGCACCTGCCAAAGGGATCAGCCAGCCTTTGCTTACAGACCTCCAGTGAAGGGGAAGCCACCACTTCCTAAGGAACCCCACTCCACTTTGAAGGACTTTAAGTGGCAGGCGATTTTTCCTAACACTAAATTAAGTTCACCTCTTTATTATAACTGCCATCCAAAGCTGCTGCCCTCGGGGACATGCAGAGCAAATTGGATTCCTCATCCATAAGACAGGGCTTCAAATACCTCAAGACAGCTATCATGAATCCCAGTAATTATTCTCTGCTTCAGGCTAAGGATGCATCCGAAAATGGCATGATAGCAAGGCCTTTCACTATCCTGACTGTCCTCCTCTGGATGTTTGCCAGCTGACAAGCATAAGAAAAATAAAACTACATAGTAATCTAGTTAATATCATATCTATTATATCATTTGATTCTCAAAACCACCTCACGGAACACTTAACACTTCCTAGCTGTGTGACTCTGGGCAAGTCACTTAACCCCAATTGCCTCAGGAAAAAAAAAGAAAACACCTCATGGAATAGGTACTATAATTACTTCTATTCATAAATGAGGAAACTGAGGCTAAACAATGTTCAATAACTTGTATAGGTTCACACACAGGATTCAAATTCAGGTCTTGCTGACCTGAATGTTCAGCACCACCCACTAAACTAGGGGTGGCAAATCTTTTTTCCGACCAGGGCCACTTGGATATTGAAACAGCATTCGTGGGCCATACAAAATTAGCAGTTGATAGAACTAACAGTGGGAGGTTGTTGTAGCTAGTTTTCAGCTCATCTTCGCCCACAGTTGCCTTAGCAAATGATTTCATACAGCCCATAGACTGGATACTCCCCACCCCTGCACTAACCATGCTGTTTTACTTATCAATAACCTTCCTAAAAGGCAAGTTTAGTGATGACAATCCTCCAAATGTGGCCTGACTCTGCCAGAGTGGAACGTAGGAACTGTCTCCTTTCATATCACTATGCAGCCAAGGCTGAGAACAGTAAGTACCATAGACTATTCGGTCAAGCGACACTGGTCTCCTGACTGTTGCGTGAACAAGATATTCTATCTCTTGGCTCTAGGAATTCTCTCTGGATTTCCCCCAGGCCTGCGATATTCCCCCTCCTCTGCTCTGATTACAAACCTCCCTGGCTTCCTTTAAATCCCAACTAAAATCTTATCTTTTACAGAAAACATCCCACAACCTCTCTTAATTCTACTGCCTTCCCTCTGTTGATTATTTCCTATTTATCTTGCATATAGCTTGCTTTATATTTAACCGTGTGTTGTCTTCCCCCATTAGATTGGAAGCTCCTTGCGGGCAGGGGCTGCCTTTTCTCTTTGTATCCAGCACGGAGCGTACATCATCTCCCAATGACTGAACATCCCTGCTTCTCAGAGCGTGGCTAAGTTCACACTAGCTTTGAGGGCTGGTTTGTACCGCTGACTTGTATGGATTTGACAACCCACATCTTCTTCAGGTAAGTCTTATTATATCTTCTTCAGATCTAATATATAACTTATATTTGTGAAGTTGATTTCCTGAAGCCAAATATAAGGCTTTACATTTATCCTTAGTGAATTTTATCTTATTAGATTCAGCCTAATGTTTTGCTTATCAAAATCTTTTTGGAGACTGACAGCCATCCTGTGTTTCCCATCTCCCTCAGCTTTTCCGTCATTTGAAAACATGATAATAACGTCTCCTAAAACTTAATTTGGATCACAGATTCAAACATGAAACAGTCCGAGGCAAAGCACAGAATCCTGAGGCACTCAACTCAAGACTGCCTTCAAAGCTGCCCATAATGCTAAGACCACAATGCACCTGCCAGTCCATAGCTCCTTCCAGTCTCTCCATCATCTCAGTAGACTGAAGAGAATCTTCCTTCTCCTACCCATCCATCTTCCACAAAGATGCTAAATTGAAATCCTTAAAACATGAAGACCATGTCACGTCACCCCACCCCACACTAAAAATCAACTAGCCTGGCATTTCAAGCCCTCGGCAACCTGGCCCCCAGCTAGCTTGGCAATCTTATTTCATAGGATCCCCCTCCATGGACCCTCCCAAAGTGAAGCTGGCCTATCAAGCCTTCCTTCTGCCTAGCATGCCCTCCCTTCTGAACTCCACGATGTAGAAATCCCTAACTTTTTCTTCAAAGCTCAGCTCAGGTGCTACATCCTACATAATGTCTTTCCTGGCAACAGCTCGAGTCCCAACCCAGTTACTAGTAGTGTAGTGGACTTTCCTTCTTAAATTTACTCTGTATTTACTTAACTGTCTATAGTTCAGTTTCGTCTTTGTAGCTCCAGTGCCTAGCATTGTAACTTGCACCTAGCAGATGCCCAAGAAGTGTTTTGTTTTGTTTTTTGTTGAGGCAATTGGGGTTAAGTGACTTGCCCAGGGTCACACAGCTAGGAAGTATTAAGTGTTTGAGGCCAGATTTGAACTTGGGACCTCCTGACTTCAGGGCTGGTGCTCTATCCAATGTACCACCTAGGTACCCCCCAAGAAGTGTTTGTGAAATTGAACTGAATCTGGTTATCTGGTAAAACTAAACATCCACTGTTTCTGCTCTTGTGCCCACCTTAGGTCAAAAGAGACATATTTCAGAGAAAAATAAGCAAGCTCCAGTTACTATAATTGGTTTTTGTTCACTAAGAGTAGCTATTTTGTTACTAAATAGCTAGCCTTAGTGAGCACAAGCCAGTAGAGCCTCAGTTGACAATATACTTCCCACTGGCCACCATCTTGATTTTTGTTAACACAGTTAAGAAGCAGCTGTTATAATGACCTTCTTTCTAGACAGTTTGCTGATGAACTTAACTCAATAAAAAGGATAGAAATCTTAGAGCTCGAGTACCCTGCCTCTGTTCATTCTTCCTGAGGAAAAGAACTTTTTTGTCTGCTGAGTCTCCTGTCTCTTACTCCTGAAAGATTTCATTAGTTGCAGTTTCAGCCACAGGAGCGTTTGAGTGTCTGTGCTTACTTTCATCTCAAGCAGTCCCCTAACTGTAGCTCACTGCTAACTTATGGCAGCAAGTGAGTCATCTGGCAGGGTCTTCTCTAAGTGATCAGCAGAACAAGTCACTCACCCCTTCCCAGGTGCTTGCAGATGAGGGCCTGGGCCAGCATCATTTGTCCACAACGCAGCATGCATCCCCAGCCAGCATCTGATGATGGACCTGTTCCTCCTGTTGGCAAAAGGTTCTGAAGTGAATTGGGGTTCACAAGATCATGAGATCGTAGATTCAGAGTAGGAGGGTAACTTAGAGGTAATGAAGTCTAACCCCCTTCTTTTACAGATAAGAAAACTAAGACACAGAGAGATTAAAAGACCGCCTAGGGTCACACAGCTAGTTAAGTGTCTTCAGAGGTCATCTTGACTCTAAAAATCTTGGATCCAGTGTCTATCCACTGTCTTGGACTTATCTTTTCCCTAAAGAGAAGCAGGCTTGGCAACTTTTATAAATACCTGCTATTGGAAGGAGATTGATAAAGAGAAAAAGAGGAGCTTTGACCACTGACTGACGTGAGACTGAGGGGGTAAATAAGTGAAGAGCTGAGGTGTTAAACTCAGCCCTCCAGAGTTTCTCTGGAGTGCAACCCAAACTTCAAGATTTAGCAAAATAAATAAAAATATAATACAACATGGGTAATCATAATTGGTGATTTTTCAAAGTTCATTTCTATTTGACTTTGACATCACTGCTAAAGAGAATGGTGAATTAACTTAGGTTTTCTATGACTTTAAAAAAATATGACTTGTTTTTTCAGATTGTGGACTTCAAATTACAAAGGAAATTTAGAATTCACATAGGAAGTGTAATAACATCAGTCTTGGGTGCATTGGAGCAAGTGAAAGACCATACTCATACTTGTCTGGTTTACTGGCAAGGACGTGCCCCAATCTTGGAAAAAGAGTACCACTTTACAGAATAAAAGGATTATTACCTATCAAAATGTCTTTCTCTGAGTGTCAATGGAAACTGCACGGCCTTGAGCTATTTCCTGTCCAGTGTGAGAGGGAAAAAATTCTGCTAGAAATGTGTGGCTGACAGGGGAGAGACATGGAGGGGAGAAGAGGCAACGGATTACTGGCTACAGCAGTGAACTCCGAAGAATGACTCCCAGTGACCACAGGGGAGCAGGGTAAGGCAGCAAAATCCCTCTCTCACACTGCCATTTTGAGAATGTGGATCTGAACAGATGAAAATTAAAATTTTTAAAAAGGAAGGGATATTATGCTTCCTAGAACCTGGACAGACTTAAAAGTTAAAATTTCCATTTTACAAACGATTTCTCACATTGAGTAAATAAAAATGTAATTTCTGGGAACAAAAACAATGCCTAACCAGAGAAAATGTCAGCCTAATATAACACACTGGGCATAAATCAGTACCCAGGATGGTTTTAAGTCTTAAGTTGATCAGACCTAAAGTGCCCATATTTCGACACAATATAGGGCAATCACCTTCATTTGACAGATGAGAAATTCAATTACTTGCCCACAGGATTAAGGAAATGGCAGGCAAAGTCAGAACTTGCATCCATGTTCCAACTCTATTAATAGGCAGCAGACTACCTACCTATTGGTGAAAACTTCCTTCGGTATGTAAACCAGAGGCGAGCACTGATATCAGACAACAGCTTGCATTTTTCTGTAATTAAAAGTAAAAGAGTGAATTACCTGCTAACAAATACTGCCATGACAATTCTGGGCAACTGATGAACCGATTAAATTGCACTGCCATGACAGGTAGGGAGTATAGCAATTAAATATCAGTTATGTGGAAACTCTTTCGTGAATTATCTCTGACTCCCCTTCCTTCCACCAATCTTCCCCTTCTTAGGCCATCCCTATTCCCACCCCCATGAGGTAAAAATAAAACTAACTACTTGCTTGTCCTGTTAGTACTTTTAGTCAAAATTTTAGTATGAAAGGAGTTTTCTATGGAGAATCCCAAACCATCCTTTTAGTTGACTCATACAGTAGTGATGGAGGACTTCTATCATCCAAACATCTGCTGGAGTGCTTGCATCCCCTCTCCCACCCCTCTCCGGGCTTGCCTTAATGAGAATATCATGCTTCAAAAGGCAAAACAACCAAAAAGGAAGGAGAAATTCTATTCTGGATGTGATTCTCACTAAAAAGGGAGGAATTAATTGCTAGAAATGAGGAGGATCCCGAGGAGAAGAGAGGTGAAGGTAAAGAGCTTAGTGGCGCTTAGCACAGTGCCTGGCACGAAGGAGGCACTTAATAAACACCTTCTCCCTTGACTTGAGTTCATTCCATCCACAGTCAGTGCAAAGACACAGAAACCAGAGATGTTCTTCACATGTGAAGAACAGAAAGAACATTCTTCTAGTGTTCTAGGCAGGGTACGATTCAGATCCGTTTCCTGGCAATTTAGGTTCAATAAGGGAACCAAGTGAGACAGTCAGAGGTCATTAAACAATTTACAAAAGGAGATTAACTTAGGCACTGCAGAAGGATATTTGACTCCTTGAGGTAAATCAGTTGAACAAGCAGGAAGACCCATTATTCTGAGTTCAAATTCTGCCTCAGACACTTACTACCTGTGTGACCTTGGGCAAGTCATTTCACTGTCTACCTCAGTTTACTCATCTGTAAAACAAGCTGGAGAAGGAAATGGCAAACTACTTCAGTATCTTTGTCAAGAAAATCCCAAATGGGGTCACCAAGAGCCCAATATGATTGAACAATAAAAGTAAAGTTTGCTTTGAGATCTACCAACCAAGCATCTGCGAGCTACTCTAGTTGCTTATGACGAGGGAGTAATCTATGTCCTTAGTCTTTCTTCTGAGTCAACCAAATTTGGAGAAATGTCTCAATAGCTTTTAAGGAAAAACTGGCTTTAATTGCTAGGGGGAAGAAGAGAAGTTCAAATACTGCTGCTACTATACTCTATCCCTTGGTGATAAGGTCCTTAAAGTCTTCAAGAGCACCTTCCACCACTGAAATGTGACTTGACGACTGTTACTGTTCAATCTTGTCCTTCAGTGTGAATCAGATAGCACTACAGGTAGAATACAAAAACTCAAACTAAAACCAAACAATAACATTACGAGTTCCCTGAACAAAGTCGGAAGAGTTTCAGGAAAACCTAATTACTAGATCTATGTGGTGGGTGATGCTAATTTTGCGATTCCCAATGAGATTCTGAATGTAAAAAAGGTGACCATCCAGGACTACGGCAAAGATAATGACCCTTCCTGCAGTCATCAATATTCATCATAGCCCGAGAGGAATTGTCCTGTACTACCGGCCACTTAAGTATTCCCTAGCCTACCAGCCATGGTGAATCACATGATTTTGGCTGTAGGAAAAGCTTCTGAATGACTGCCTCTCTGCTTCTGTGGGGAGCCAGATACTTTTCACTTTTCCCAGGGGTAAAAGTGAAAACTTTCAAGATTGATAAAGTACCTCTGCCTGTCCTCAGCTAATTAAGTGAAGAGCAGTTGGCTTACTTGTCCATGTTCCCAATTCCAGGAATGACTTTGGGCTCCTGGGGAGAATTTACTTTTGTCTTTTCAAATGTCTCCAGAAGCTCGCATCAAAGAATCACAAAGAAATCCATGTGGCAAAATTGTGACTGGTTTGTCACATTCCAAATTAAAAAAAACAAAAACAAAAACAACAACAACAACAACAAAAACCAATTCATTTTCTTCAGCAGAGTTCTTAAACAATATTAATGTTCTGTGAATCAGCCTTTGCTTGCTTTTTCTCACTACTGGGATTTCTCATGCCATCCTTCAATGGCTGGCTATGTCCGAATACAGTTACAGAACTGAAGGCTACAGCTGCACAGTCATCCCAAAATGCCATTCAAAACCATATGTGGGCAGTGCTACTACTTGGCTTGTTTCCCAAAGAGATCATAAAAAAGGGGAAAGGCCCCACATGTGCAGCCCTTTTTGTAGTGGCCAGAAACTGGAAACTGAGTAGATGCCCATCAATTGGGGAAAGGATGAATAAATTATGGTATATGAATGTCATGGAATATTATTGTTCTGTAAGAAACGACCAGCAGGATGATTTCAGAGAGGCCTGGAGAGACATGCATGAACTGATGCTGAGTGAAATGAGCAGAACCAGGAGATCATTATACATGGTATAATATTTGTGTGATGTACATAGTACTGTATTGTGTGATGATCAATTATGATAGATCAGCAATACAGTGATCCAAGACAATTCTGATAGAATGCACAGAAAATGTCATTTGCATCCAGAAAAAGAATTATAGTGATGGATTATGGATTTGAAACATATTATTTTTGTCTTTTATTTTGTTTTTTTTCCTCATGGTTTCTCCCTTTTGTTCTGATTTTTTCTTTCTCAACATGGCTCATGGAAATATGTTAAAAACGACTATACATGTATAACCTATTTCGGGTTGCTTGTTGTCTTGGGGAGAGAGGAAGAAAAAAATTTGGAACTAGAAATCTTACAAAAAAAGATTGTTGGAAACTACATTTGCATGTAATTGTAAAGATTATATACTATTACAATTTTTTAAATGAGGGACTAGAGGAATTTTATCGGAAGGCTTCATCTGACACAGTAAAATGAGGATGGCCATTAGCATGCAGAGTCAGTCAGAGCTGGGACACCAAGTTCTACTGATTTTGTCTTTTTCTAATCAGGGGAAAAGTTCTTTGTTTATTCCAAAAGTTCAGTCCCTTCAGGCTGCTTTGAAGATAAACTGAATTCTGATAAAATCTCTTAATGGAACTTGGAAGAAGAGCAAATGACCATGAAGGATTCTCCTCACCCTACCCCTCCAAAACTGAAGGACATAAAATGGTTTATTGTAACCATCTTTAAGTACAGTAAAGGACACAGAACATATTATTCTCTTCTAGTTCAATGGTCACAGGCACACTGTTTTCTAATTTTCCAGCAGGAGAGAGTGCCTCCCAGTAAGCAACTGCTTCTTTAGTTTTTGCTGGTTAGTCACTTTACTAGATACTGGACTGGTTTGCCATTTCCTTCTCCAGCTCATTTTACAGATGAGGAAACTGAGGCAAACAGGGTGAAGTGACTTGCCTAGTAAGTAGCTGAGATCAGATTTGAACTCTGGAAGATAAATCTTCCTGACTCCAGCTCAGCTGCTCCAGCTACTGAGGCAACACCAAAAGCATCACTGAAAGATAAAAACCATACCTTATTCAGCATTGCCTATCCCTCACTTTAATGAGCACATCTGCTATGGGCTAGGTTTCACTTAGATCAGTCCCCTCTTAGTTCAGGTTCTTATTGGAACAAATTAGACTTTGGTAATTTACTGGAGAGTTAACAAAAAATTTACTTGGCCACAGGAGGATATTCAACAAAGATGGGCACCGAGAACCCCTGGAGTTGATTCAGCTGGTTCAAAAGCTGATTCAAAAATCTACCAGTCAAGTACGTAAAAGCCCCTCAAGTTCCTCATGGCTGCTTTGTACACAGGAGCCTACCAAGTCTCAAGGAATATTTCAGAGACTTTTAAGGAAAAATTAACTCTACATGGATGGGGTAAGAGGTGAAGAAACTGCTCCCACCACCCAAAAAGGCTAGAAAAACAGGTTAGAAAACAAACAAATAAATAATAAAAGGCAGGTTGGGATTGTGAATAGCTTTAAAAGCTAAAAAGAGGAGATTGTATTTGATCATAGAGCCAAACAGGAAGCCAATGAAGTTGCTTAAGTAGAGGAGAAAGGAAATTCATTTTGGTAGCACTATTTAAAATGGAATGGGGAAAGACTTGAGGCAGGAAAATCCAAAGAAAGCTGTGGCAATAATCTATGTGAGAGGTGATGAAAGCCTGAAAGTGGCTGAGTGACTACAAGGAAGAGGTCAAAGGAGAATGATGTTGTAAGTGTAGAGATAATAAGATTTGACAAATGGCAGGAAGAGAAAGTGAGAAGTCAGGATAATGCCAAGGTTATAACCCGAGGAGAATGAAATGATGGGGGTACCTGGGACAGAAAAAAGACTTTGGAAGAAGAGAAGATTGGGGGGGGGGGGAAGAGAATGAGCTCAGTTTGGAACACATTGGGAGATTTTTCCCAATGGCCAGTATGAAATTTCCAATAGGCAAGTGAAACTCAGGAAAGAGACTGGGCTGCAGATGGAGATATGAGATTACCTGCAGAGAGATGATACTTAAACCTAGGGCAACTACAAGGTCGGACTTAATCTGAGGTGCTGAGGTCAGTTCTTGGGATCCCAGTTTAGAAAGGACACAGGAAGCTGCAGAACATGCAGAGGAAAGCAACCAAGATGGGGAAAAGCCTTAAATCCATACTACAGAGTGATCTGTTAAAAGACCTAGGCAGGTTTAGATTGGAGAAGACTCAAAGGGGACATGACATTTGTCTTCAAGTATTTCATAGATTGCCACATGGAAAGAAGGATTAATCCCGTTCTTTCTGGTCAGAAGGCAGAGCCAGAAGCCACAAGAAGAAGTGGCAAAGAGGTACAAGTCGGCTTGATTTGAGGGAAAACCTATCTTGAGTTCTCCACAAGAGGAATAAGTGTTCTCAAGAGGTGGTGGCTTTCCCACCCTTAGAGATCTTCAAGCAGAAGCCAGCCTAAAAACGTCTTAGAGCAGGGATTTCCTTCATGATTGGGCTGTACTGGCTAACTGCTGATGTGCTTTCCAACTCACCCATTCTTTAATTCTATGAAATAATTGAAAACAGCAATCATGTTCCCCTGAAAACTTTCTCTTCTATAGCCTAAATAATCCCAGTTGCTTCATCTTTTTTTTAAAATGAGTTTTAGAGCTGGAAGCAACCCTAGAGGTCATCCAGTCTAACACCCTTCAATCAGGAAACTGAACCAGAAGAGCTGGGTGCTTTGCCCAGGGTCACACAGCCAGTAAGTGTGGACTCCAAGTCCAGTGACCAAGAGGTCCTCCAGCTTATGGATGTTCGTCCTAAAACAGAGCACATGTAACTAGCCACAATACATCCTGAGCAGTCTGATAAGGCTGCCCTCAGGAGAGTAAAACAGGACTTTTGACTTCCTAGCTCTGGGCACTCTTCTTAGATTGATGCAGTCTATGATTACATGAGCTTTATCAATTGTTAGCTATACCTCCTAGTTTTGGATGATCTACCCATTGGAAGTGAAGACTTCTAGCTCTTCATCTGAATCATTGATAGAAATGTTGAAGAGGGCAAGGCCCTAGGGCACAACCACTAGAGTACTCCAAGTTTGGCACTGGTATGATACACTGATGAGCACTTTTGGGATATGGTCATATAACCAGCTCCAAATCTATCCAATTTGATAATCAGCAAGGCAAGGGAAGCTAGATGGAAAGAAAGAGCGAGCTAGGAAAATGAGGAGGCAAAAAGATCATGGTTTCACTCTTGAAGCAGAAAAAACTAGCAGGACTGGATTATCACACAGGTGAACTTTCAAAGTAGCAATATTATTTTCATGTAGACAGTACATCAAAAATCAACAGCTACAGTAACATTTACTAAGCTAACTCTTTGGACAGCCCAAATATAAGGAGAAGCTTGTTCTAACAGCACAGAGGGGGTCTGTCCAGCCCTCTGCCACCAGTTCTCACTGATGACTACAGAATCTTACCTGCTTGAAGGTCATACTGCTTCCCCAAGATCCAAACAGGCTCATCTGTTTCAGGTAATTCTTCTAGAGAGTCTGCTAAAACATTTACATGCTTTTCACACCTGGAAAAAACTGAGAGAAAGAAAAGAAATTACAAAATAATTTAATCCTGGAAGAACTGTGATTTCTGACTTCATTTTCTGGTTCTTTTTCTTCTAGCCAGTATCTCCAGGAACATATGGATCAGGTTGAGCCTTCAGACTAATTCACTTCTTTCCCAAGGGTGTTTTTTTAATAGTATGAACATTATGTATGCTTACATAACAACTGTTAGTGAACATATTTTAAAGGACAATTCTTAAATTCTCCTATACCTACTTAGATATTCATTCCTCATCTTTTTTAATCTGATCCATCCTAATTCTTTTGATTGAATAAATGGACTGTCCCTTAATATGGTAAATTGTAGCTAGCTAAAAGCAAGAAATACCATTAGGTGTCATTAAGAAAAACTAGAGGCCTTTCTGATTAAGATCAGAGATAAAGCAAGGGTGTCCACTATCTCTAATTCAATTCAACAATTATTTACTGAGGAATCAACCAATCAATAAACACTTATTAAGTCACTACTAAGTGCTGAGCACTGCTCTAAGCACTGTGGATACCAAAAAGAGGCCAAAGACAGTTTCTACAGTCAAGAAACTCACAACCAAATTGGGGTGGGGGAGAGAAACAATGATTAAGGGGGGGTGAGATTTTAATTGGGACTTAAAAGAACTCAGGAAAGCCAGTAGGCAGAAGAAGCCATCTCATCATATGAGACTGAGGTAAAGGAGGAAATAATGTCACAAAGCACCTGAGGGACAGAAGATAATGAAGAAGGGGCTCATGGTGTGTGGACCCAATGTTTTCTCTAAAATATGAGGCAAAATTCCAACAGACTTGGGATGGAGAGAGCCATCTGTACCCAGAGAGGACTGTGGGGACTAAGGATGGATCACAATAAAGTATTTTCACCTATTTTGTTGCTGTTTGCTTGCATTTTTTTCTCTTTTTGATCTGATTTTTCTGGTGTAGCATGATCATTGTGCAAATAGGTATAGAAAAATTGCACATGTTTAACATATATTTGATTACTTGCCATCTAGGGGATGGGGTAGAGGGAAGGGAGGGAGAAAAAAATTTGGAACAAGGTTTTGCAAGGGTGAATGCTGAAAACTATCTGCATATATATTGAAAATAAAAAGCTATTATTAAAAAAATAAAAAATACTAACAGCATAAAAAAATAAAATATGAGACAAGGAAGAGCTGCTATGAAAAGTAGAAAAACAGGAGCAGCTAGGTGGGGCAGTGAATAAATAAAATAAATTAACTCATTAATTCTTTTTTTGAAAAATTTTAATTTTATTTTGCTGAGGCAATTGGGGTTAAGTGACTTGCCCAGGGTCACACACCTAGGAAGTGTTAAGTGTCTGAGGCCAGATTTGAACTCAGGTCCTCCTGACTTCAGGGCTGGAGCTCTATCCACTGCTCCACCTAGCTGCCCCTAATTAATTCATTAATTAAAAAAGAAAAGAAAAGTGGAAGAACAAGCTGATAAAGGAGGTGCAGAAGCTTTGCCAAACAGCAGTGATATCCCAGTTAAGGTTGTATAATGCAAAACTGTAGTAGACCCAGTGACAGCAATTGCATGATTTGTTCCACCAATGTCCAGCAATGTACATGTAGGAGTTAAGGTGATGATGGTAGGACTGATCCAAGGCTGAAGCATGGATATAAATAAGATATGGATAATAAAGAGCTAAGGATTCAAGAGAATAGGACTGTGGAGTTGAATCAGTTCACTAAGAACTAAAAGTTCACTAAAGAATAAAAGAGGAGAGAATAGTACAGTGGAAATACCCTGGGGGAGAACTGAGAGGTCAGGGGTTTGGACGTCACAGTATGGGCAAAGAGTAGGGGTTTGTAAGGAAAGGCAGGGGAAGAAGGAAAAAGCTAATGATTATGGCTGGATAAAAGGATTTTGTAATACTCGAACATGGAAGTGGTACCTTTGTGGGTGACAGCAAGATCAAGAGTAGGACCATGAAGTGGGGTGAAAGAATAGGTCATGAGGGGGAGTCAAAATGTTAATTCCTCTAGCATGAAGGCAGAAGTTGAGGAAGATCTTTATCAAAGATTGTGTACCAAATACATTGAGGAAGGAAAGAAAGTGACCTAGAGTTTTGTAAATAAGAGCTACCAGAATTTTAATCAGTTGGTAAATAGGAATCACATAAACATCAAAGAAGTTACTGCATGGTAAGAGGAAGGAGGAGAATTTTGAAATGGCAATGGGGAGCAAGAAGTTCAGACTTCCCTGCTTTGATCAACGAGCTAAAAATCAGAGAAGGTACAGCCAGTATTGGAAAGGGTGGCCGGGGAGGCTGCAGCAGAAAAGAATCATGTTTCAGTAAGAGCTAGAAAAGAGTGGGAGAGTAAAAGATATAGCAACGAAGGGAAGTCTGTTGCCTCTGGAGCACGTATTCCCAAGGACACAGTGGAAGAGGAAGGGGGTGTGCAGTTGGAACCTTGGAGCAAAAGGGTTGAAGAAGATGGGAATAAGGAATAAGGTTGTAGGGGGTGGGGGGAGTCAGTAGGGGTGGTAAGGTTTGGATGATGACTTACAGGTGTTCAGAACTACTAGCATATAAATGATATGGCCAGGGTGTGAGAATGTTCATCACTGAGAAGAGGAAACTACTACTCTTCTCAAAGTAGATTGAGGATCAGGCTAGAGAAAATGCAATGTAAAATGAAAGGTAAAGGAATCAGATGGTCCCACGGAAGATCCCACCTCACTATTCCCCTCCCATCTGAGAATGAAGATTAGGCAGTAAAGGGCACAGCAGCAGGTGGAAGTTGAGGACCCAACATACATAAAATTATGTAGGGTACAAAGATGAGTAATATCCAAGCCCTACACTCAAAAAAAAAATCTATCTAATTGGGGAGAAAAAAACATTTGCAGGAAAAACTAAAACACAAAAATACAATCTTATAAGTGAAGACAAAGACAAGTTAATAAGATATTAATAGGAAGAAGATAACTTCTGGCTGGGGAATGAAAGAAAAGATATGTAAATTGAGCTGGTATACTAGGTTCAAGAGGATAATTTTACAAGGCTAAGTGATATCAGTCCCTTGCTTTTTTTCAACATTTAGCAGCTCTCTAAATGAATGGTTATATATAAAGTGTTATTACCATGCCACTAAAAAGCTTTTATTATTAATAATAATAATGATAATAAACTCTTAGTCCATCTATCAGCCACGAATTTCCATCTCTAATCCTCATCTTCTACACTACTGACATAGTAATCTTCCTAATGCTGCACAGGTCCTTGGTCCTGCACATCATTCTTATATTCAAAAATCTGCAGAGGCTTCCCACTGCTTACCCAATAAAATACCATCTTCCTAAATTGACCACCAAAGCCCTCTCCTCAGTCTGCTTGCTAGTCTTATTTCACAGTACTTCCTTTCAAGTACTCTATGTTCCAATCAAACTGTATTCCTCTGTTCTCCTATCCTATCTTCCCTCTCCCACCTCCACTATAACATCCCCAAGTCTATAATAGATTCCCTCCCATTCCACCCCACAATTTTCAACTGTTGGCATCCTTCCCTTAGAATGCATCTTATCCACTAATCCATTTTAGAGGCACCAACTCATCTACTAATCTTTCTCTGATCAGAAATGCTTCATAGAAGGTGGCCTTGCTGTACCAGATCTAAAACTATATTATAAAGCAGCGGTCATCAAAACCGTTTGGTACTGGCTAAGAAATAGAGCAGTCGATCAGTGGCACAGCATAGGTTATCAGGACAATCTAGGCAATAACCTTAACAATCTAGTGTTCGATAAACCCAAAGACCCCAGCTTTTGGGATAAATACTCACTATTCGGCAAAAACTGCTGGGAAAATTGGAAACTAGTGTGGAAGAAATTAGGGCTTGACCCATACCTAACACCACATACCAAGATAAGATCTAAATGGGTTCATGATCTAGATATAAAGAGGGACTTTGTAAGCAAGTTAGAGGAACGTAATATAGTTTATCTCTCAGACCTGTGGAGATGGAATAAATTTATGTCCAAAGAAGACCTGGAACTCCTAATTGAACACCAGATGGATAATTTTGATTATATTAAGTTAAAAAGTTTCTGTACAAACAAAACAAATGCAGACAAGATTAGGAGGGAAGCATCAAATTGGGAAATCATCTTTACATTCAATGGTTCGGATAAAGGCCTCATTTCTAAAATATATAGAGAATTGTCTCATATATATAAGAATTCAAGCCACTCTTCAATAGATAAGTGGTCAAGGGATATGAACAGACAATTTTCAGATGATGAAATTAAAACCATCTCTAGTCATATGAAAAGTTGCTCCAAATCACTATTGATCAGAGAAATGCAAATTAAGACAACTCTGAGGTACCACTACACCCCTGTCAGATTGGCTAAAATGACAGGAAAAGATAACGATGAATGCTGGAGGGAATGTGGGAAAGCTGGGACACTAATACATTGTTGGTGGAACTGTGAACGGATCCAACCATTCTGGAGAGCAATTTGGAGTTATGCTCAAAAAGTTGTCAAACTGTGCATACCCTTTGACCCAGCTGTGTTTCTACTGGGCCTATATCCCAAAGAGATCTTAGAGGAGGGAAAGGGCCCCACATGTGCAAGAATGTTTGTGGCAGCCCTTTTTGTAGTGGCTAGAAACTGGAAACTGAAGGGATGCCCATCAATTGGAGAGTGGCTGAATAAATTATGGTATATGAATGTTATGGAATATTATTGCTCTGTAAGAAACGACCAGCAGGACGATTTCAGAGAGGCCTGGAGGGACTTGCATGGACTGATGCTGAGTGAAACGAGCAGAACTGGGAGATCATCGTACACGGCAACAACAGTATTACAAGATGATCAATTCTGATGGACATGGCTCTCTGCAACAGGGAATTGTCTCAAACCAGTTCCAATTGTTCAATGAAGAAAACCATATACACCCAGAGAGAGGGATATGAAATATGGACCACAACGTAACATTTTCATGATCTCTATTGACATTTGCTTGCATTGTGTTGCCTTTCTCTGATTCTTTTTTTTTCTTGCATAACTTCTCAAGCATTTCAACATTATTAACATGTAGTGGACGTCCTGCCATCTAGGGGAGGGGAGGGGACTGGGGGTAAAATTTGTAATGGAAAGCTTTGTAAAGATCAATGTTGGGAAACTACCCGTATACATGTCATACAAATAAAAAGCTTTAAAAAAAAAGAAAAAGAAAAAGAAAATTAAATGAGTCCTCAAACTAAAAAAAAAAAAAAAAAGAAAAGAAATGCTTCATAGAATCACAGATTGGGGAGATCTCAGCAAGCACCTAGTCCAACTGATACACAAAAGGAATTCTCACTACACCCCATTCAACAGAGGCTTGAATTAAAAATCTTGTCATTATTTTTTCATTGATATAATCAAAACCCTCCCAAAGAATATAAATGAACCTTCCACATCATTCAGGTACCTTGTCATCCTAGTATTCACAGAAAGCCAATCAGGACATTTTGGTCCCAGAGATCTATGTAATTTAAAGATTTGGAATTATGCAAGAAATCATTTGTCCCAGGGATCCCATGATTGGAATTATATCCCAAGAAAGTTAATGGCAGCAAGAAAAGACCCTTGATTTGAAATTCAAAATCTTATTTAAAAAGTGAATGTTGAACTATCTTTACCTGTAATTGGAAAGAGTAAAATACTATTTACCAAAAAAAAAAAGTCTCTTGTACACAAAAAATATTCATAGCACTATTATTTGCAGTGGGTTCTGAATCAAGTCAGGACTTTAGGCAAGGGCAAGGGATCTATTGAGCTAAGAAAGTGGCAAAAGGCTCACATTTTAATGACACTTTTTAGAAAGACATTTTAATGCGAGGAAAAAAAAAACATTCTGGCATGGAGGTATTTTTTTCACTTAATAGTATTTTATTTTTTTGTAATTACATGTGTGAAGATAGTTTTCAACATTCATTTTTGTAAGATTTTGAGTTCCATTTTTTTCTCCCTCCCTTCCCCCTCCCCAAGACAGCAAGCAATCTGATATAGGTTATAAATGTGCAATCATTTTTAACATATTTTAACCTATTTCCATGTTAGTCATGTTGTGAAAAAAAGTCCGAACTTAAAGGAAAAAACCACGAAAAAGAAAAAACAAAACAAAAAAGGGAAAATACTATACTTTGATCCTCATTCAATCTCCATGGTTCTCTCTCTGGATGCAGACAATTCCAAGGCTACTGGAATTGTCTTGGATCACCCCATTGCTGAGAAGAGCTAAGTCTATCATGGTTGATCATCACATAATCTGGCTGTTACTGGGTACAATGGTCTCCTGGTTCTACATCAGTGCATCTAAGTCTTCCCAGGCTTTACTGAAATCAGCCTGCTAATCATTTCTTATAGAACAGTGATACTCCATTATCTTCATATGCAATAACTTATTCAGTCATTCCCCAGTTGATGGGCATCCCTTCAATTTCCAATTCCTTACTCTCACAAAAAGAGTTGCTACAAACATTTTAGCACATATGGGTCCTTTTTAGAGGAGTTTCTTTTTATTGAATCCTACAACCTGAACATTAGAATGACCCTCTGAAGCCTCCTTATCTAATCAATAACTAAAAAGGAATCCCCACAATAATACTCCATTCAACAAATTCTTTTAAGAAAGCAGGCATGTTTAAGAGCCTGATTTAGAAGCAGGGTAAAGACAAAGAGCAAACAGCCTATGCCAAGGTGGAACTTAGATTTGCTTGATATCCATGGACAGGACACATAAATACAAAAGAATCTGAGGAGGTAAAGAGTCTTAACAACTTGGGCAGGGGTGGGAGGGAGGGGGCAATCAGGAAAGATTTCCAGTAAGAAGAAGCACCTGTGTCAAATCCTAGAGGAAGCCAGATTCTAAAAGGTGGAAGTGAGGAGGGTGTATATTCTTGGTCTGAAAGATGGCCTGTGCAAAGAAATAGACATGGGGCAATGGGACTTGGATTTTGTGGAGCAAGTAGAAAATTAGTAAAGTTAGTGAGTTAGTAAAAGTCTGGACAGACAAGCTGGAGCCAGTTTTGGGGAGGGCACAATTGCCAGGCTGAACTGTCTGTACTTTTATCTTAAAAAGTAGCTTTAGAGTAGGGGGAGTCCCATGGTCAAGCCTGTACTTTAGGAATACTCATTAGGCAACTGTATTAGAACAATAGTCTCCAGAATAAAGGAGGGTATATCTTCTATAAGGCCCATGGCCGGATCCCAAGCAGTGGACCATGACCAAAAAAAAATTAGAGAGTAGAATCCCATGCTCCAGGTATGGAACTTAGCTCCAACTTAAACTTTTCCCCAGACCTCCAGAGCAATAGTACCTTTGACCATTGGGAAGATTCCTTCCCTTCTCCCCACATACCAGTATTTCTTCCCCTTGTACGCTAGATCCCCTTCAGTTACAGTAGTCAACCCTTCCATGACAGGCTCCCCAATCAGGGCAGTTACCATTGAGAAAGAACGCCATCTCTGCCTCTTTCCCTCAGAATGGATGAGGATGGGTCCCAACAGGCATCACAAGCGTAGCAAGAAACTAGAGCTTCTCTGGCTAAGAAATCAGGTAAAACAGCAATAGCAACAAGATCAATAATAAAAACAACAAGCACATTGTTTATCCACCTGCACAATCTGAACATTAAGCATAGAAGAAAAAGAGTAAGATAGTAACTTGTCACTGAACTGTGTTCTTATCTGAACTCCACTGAATATACCAAGAGAACAACAATAATAACATCATCTCTGCAAAGTCTTTTCCCCAGTATTTTCCTATTCTCTTTGGAATTTCTCTCCTGTCAAGGGAAACCCTTCCAGCCTCCCCCCACCCCCAGATAAGGAACTCAGAATCCTCAGTTTTCCCCCATACCTAATCAGTTCCCAAATCTTGTCTTTTTATCTCCGAGACTTCTTTCCAGTATGTTCCTGTTTCTCCTGTAACACTGCTACTCACCTAGGGCAGGGCCTTATAGCTGCACATTTGGCCCATTGCAATAGGCTGCTGGTTAGTCTCCCCGCCTCAAGTCTCTCCCTATTCCAGCCCATGTTCCACTCAGCTGTGAAATTACTGTTACTGCACTGCTTACAGCATGATACCCATCCTACTCCAAAAATTCCAGTGACTGGACTCTAGGGCAAAAAAATTATTTCATCTTTATCTCATCCTTTTTCTTTTCTATTTTGTGTCTTATAACATTCATAATTTATAGCACAGTTGCACGTATATATAATTCATAAATAATAAATATACGGGGGCATACTCAAAAATTTTTTACTGATGGAGTACAAGAGAAAGTTTGGAGATCAATGGTATAGAAGGTCTGGAGAAGGGAGATATGAGAAACATGGGGTATAATTTTGTTGTTCTTTTCTTAACTTGGCAAACAAGTTAAAAACTGGGCATATGAAGAAAAAAATGTTTGCTTCAGGGTTATATTTAGCTCACAAAAGGGCTGAAGAAGGGTCAAAGAAGCAGGAGTGGGAATTGGGGAAAAGAGAAAAGATATCCACTGGGCAGGGGTCATGGTTTTGAAGACTAGGAATGAGGAAGTCTAAAAAAAGGAATGAATTTTCTAAGGCAAGGAAGCTCCAGGCACTGAGGGAAGTTCAGGATGAGACAGCATGGTTTGGAAGTCCAAGGGCCAGGAACATGGTTAGACCAGCCTTTCTTAACTTTCTGTTCTTCATTTTTTTTAGATACTAAGATGACCCTCTTTTCTTCCTAGGTAAGAGATGTGATGCAGGCCTGAACTAGTAAGTGATAGTGTGATTAGAGAGAGAGAGGGATGAATGAGAGAGATTTTGTGCAGGTAGAACTGACAAGTCTTAGCAACTGATTGAGCATGGAGACTGAAGAAAAGAAAAGAATCAAGGATGACTAAGGGCCTGGGGACCTGAGTGACTAAAAGGATGATAACATCAAGAATACAGGGAAGCTTGGAGGAGAGGGCAGGTTTAGGAGGGGTTTCATTTGGATATATTGAGTTTGAGATGCTAATGAGACAACTATACAGCAAAGCCTAGCAGGCAGGTAAAAAGAGATTAGAGCCCAGCTTCTTAAACTGTGAGTCACAAACCCATATGGGTCTCATAACTGAATGTAGATGTTGGGAAATTATGATTTATTATCAATAAATGTTGGATTTGTATATCTATTTTTATACCTATATACCCAAGGCTCGTAGAAACTTCTTGGGTGAAATGGGGTTGTGAGTAGAAAAAGTTCAAAAAGCTCTGGGTATAGAGATGTGAGAATGATCAACTGAACCTATGTAAACAAATGAGAACAAAAGGGATCAAATCTAGAGAAAAAAGAAAAGGAGGCAATAGTTTTCTCACTCTGGCTATTTCTGGAGTATCATGTTCAGTATGGGATGCCACAATTTAAGGAAAGACACTGATTAGCTGGAGAGAACCTAGAGGAAAGCAGCCAGGATGGTGCAAAGTCCTGAGTCTAAGCCATATGAGGACCAATTGGAAAAACTAGGAAAGTTTGGCCTAGAGAAAAAAAAAAAGATTGATTATAGAGTAAAAGTAAGTAAAAGTAAAAAGGGGACCTGAAAGATTGATTTCAAGCATTTGAAGGGCCATCACATGGAAAAGGAACAAGGCTTGTTCTCTGGCCCCAGAGGGCAATATAAGGAAGAAGGGGTAAAAGGTACAGAGGCAAATTTAGGATTGATATCAGTTTAAAAATAACAACAATGATAACAACAACTTCCTAGCAATACGATTGGCTCCTATGAGGTGACAAAGGGATAGTTCTAGATAAACTTGGGGACATTTATTTGCATGAAATAATAGAGTGAAATGAGCAGAACCAGAACAATCTATATACAACAATAATAACGTGATAAAGTCAAAGAACAAACTTGAAAAGCTTCAGAACTCTGACCAAGGCAATAATCAACCACAATTCCAGAGGCCCGGTGATGACAAGTGTATGATACCCACCACCTGAGGGAGCAACAATGAACTCAATATAAAGATATGGGAATTTGTTTCATTTGATTTTGCAAATTTGTTACAAGGGTTGTATTCTTTTTTATTTTTCCAATACTAGGAGGTGAGAGGGAGAAACAAAAATGTCTGTTAATTAAAAAAAAAACCTAAACTAAATTTTATAGCTTAAAAACAAAGAAAAACTGAACAATTAGAAACTACTAGAAAGTGGGCTAGACTGCCTCTTGGAGGTATGCAAGCAGAAGCTAGATGGCCACTAAAGAAGCATATTAATGCGCAGGGGCTTTCAAGTATAGTTTGGAATACTACATGGTTGTGAAGGGCCCTTCTGCCTCTAAAACTATCATTCTGAGGAGGATTCTATTGCTAAGTTTCCCCTGTCATTTGGTTTGCTCTTCTCTGCCAATTAAAGTCTTTGCAATTTGCTTTGCAGTCCTTTCTTGATCTATTGACAGAAAATACATATCTAGTCACTGGAAAATTTTGAGCCTGAACAAAAATTAATGATTACCAAAGGTTGGGCTACTGAATAATGAGCTTTTCTTGTTCTATTTATATATGTTGCCAATCATAGCTTTGGGGTCTTAATGATACATGACCTTGTGGAATAATTAAGATTCAACTTTGGTAGATGCTTACAGTCAAACCTGAATAGGCTGGCGTTTAAGTAGCTTAATTTGTAAAAATAAGTGATCTATGTGTTTGGATTTCTGCTTTTGTGCATGAGTTCTGTTGAGACTTGCTTTGACTTGGATAAAGTAACAGATGAAAATATTAGCTTAAACTTGAGCAGGTTTAACTGCTTAGAATAATGGCTGGAATCATACAAATATTTTTAAGTATAAACTGAGAAGCTTTTTAAAAAAAAATTAAGTAAATTTTTTTTTTCTGACACAGTAGTACTAGTTTTGAAATTGGAAAGATCTGAAGTTCAAATCCTACCTTGGGCACTTACTAGCTGTATAACCCTGAGCAAGTCACTTCCCCACTTTGGGTCTCAGTTTCCTCCTCTGAAAATGAGAACTTGGCTCATTAGCCTCTAAGGTCCCTTCTAGATCAAGGATCCTGCAATCCTAAAATGGGGCCTGGTTGTATTTACATAAATATGGTTATATTTATACCGAACTTCAGGTAACAAGGATTTTCAAAGTAAAATTTGTGTTAGAGTAAATAGGTCTGACCTCCAATGAAAGAGTGCTTCAGTTTTAAGGATCTCATATTTTGCCAAGGAACTAAGCTTAGCAAATATTTTCATATGCTAATATTATCTGTGCATATTAGAGTCAGGCCTTCAGAATGCCAGAAATCATCAGCCTGAAGAAAAGACCAGGAATGGAAAACAATTGCTCCTAGTCACATACCTTCAAAGTTTGCTATTACAACCACTGTGTGAAGTCACCAGTGTATGTATGGTTATTAGTCCCATTTCACAGATGAGAAAACTGAGTCTCTGTGACTCAGTATTTTATCCAGGATTTTCCTGCTAAGAAGTATCTGGCTGGAGATTTTTTTTTTGCTGAGTAAATGGGGGTTAAGTGGCTTGCCCCAGGGTCACACAGTTAGGAAGTATTAAGTGTCTGAGACCAGATTTGAACTCTGGACCTCCTGACTTCAGGGCTGGTGTTCTATCCACTGTGCCACCTCGCTGCCCCCTGACTGGAGATTTTAACCCAAATTCACTGATTCTAAGTCAAGATTTTAAGGGACACTATTCCCTCACCATGAATACAATACACTCCTTGTTCCTTCTAGTTATGATTTCCCAGCCTTTGCTGTATCTTTAGCCAGGGCATATCTATTTAGATTAAGGTCTCAATTGTAGAATTTGGAATAGTGGATTTGGCCTTGCTGTAACTACAATTATCCACAGGCCCCCTCCCTCACTTCCTAAGAGAACATTTCCAGAGAGCTATACCTCATTCTACCACCTGTGGATCTGTTCCTTTGCCCTTCACCCAACAGAAACAATAGCTGTGCCAAACATTTCTCACTTGGAGCAGACAAGCGTTCAAGTCTTAGTGCTCTATTCCTGCCATCTTAATTTGAAGTTTAGATTCTCAGAGGTCAAGGAGTAATATGACCCATTTACTCCTGAGTTACCTGGGATGGCAGTCATAAATAATCTGGAACTTGCCTCCATAAGGGGTTATTAGTAGGAAGCAAACTGCTCCCAGGCATGGACTTGGGAAATGAGCAAGGAGGTAGGTCGGTGTATCAAGGGTAACTTGGTTTCAAGGATGGAACCCTAACTATTCCTCTGTGAGAATGGAGCTTACTCCTAAGACAACTCTTCAGATTCAAGCACAACTGAAAAAAGCCAGTTTGAAATCACAAACAAAAAGTCAAGCTAGATAGGCATATATACTGTAACTCTTGGGAGCTTGGGGGGGCCTAAGGTCTCAGCTAATCAATCTGCAAGTATTTATTGGGTTCACCATGTCCTGAACACTGGATTAGCTACTGGGATCTAAAAAGAAGAAGATATAATACTCATTCTCAAAGACTTTCCCATACTAAAGTAGCATTTCAATTATATAGGATACAGTCAGGAAACAGGAAATAAGCCAAACAGGTGACTGATAACCTAAAATAAAAGTCCCAAAGCACAAACACTAGACTCACCAACTCCTAAGAGGAGATGCCCACAAAGTTAGGGTCTCTCACTGAACTCTCTTTCCTGAATGTGAAATCCCTAGCAACCCTTTCCATACTAGCAGCATTTATATGCCCTTCACTGGTATTGATGGGGGAATCAGAATACCCCTTGCTCCCCAATGCTACTTACAGACTCTCCCTCTTCCACCATGACTCAGTAATCTCTCTTCCTTTTAGGTTGCTTCAATCCATATATAGATTCCAACTGCTGTTATCTACTGCTATCTTCTTCTTCTCCCAGGAGCCTCTTCTGGTACTTTTCCTCTGAGAATATTTATACTTCATACTGTTTACATGTCCTGTCCCCGCTTAGAACATGAGCTCCTGGAAAGTTGTAACAGTTTTGCCTTTCTTTTTATGCCCGTGGTTTAGCACAATGCTTGGGACATGGTAAGCATTGAATAAATGCTGTTGACTTCATCACCCTATTCCCATCCTCCTTAACTCTAACATGGTGTATGGTCATGGCCTTGTAGCCTCTGGTCCATCCCTTTTCCAATACGTCTTTCAAAAGATTTCCATAATGATCTCTGTAAGGCAGAGGTCTAATCACATTGCCACCCTACTCAATAATTTCTAGGGGTTTCCTTATGACTTCTAGAACAAATCAAAAATGCCTTAGGTTGGGATATGAGACTCCACAATCTGGCTCCAATCTACTTTTCCAGCCTTATTTCACTCTCTTTCATGTAGTCAACATCCAAAATAAGATTTGGGGGAAATTACTAGATTTTTCCATCTTGGCCTGCCTTTGTGTCCCAGGCCTAGAATTATCGCAACAATCTTTTTAATTTTAATAGTGTGGTCAGACCATCAACACAAATCAAAAATCCTCTGGAACTTACTAAACAATTACTAGATAAGTGGCTGTGAACAGACCAAAAAACAAGTCATTATCCTGGAATCAAAAGGAGAATGAGCCTCTCTGAATTTAGCCATTTTTTTCTGGGATAACAGACATGAAGCTGTTATTTCCTAATACTGGCACAGAACTAGCATCACATCAGGGGCTCTTCGGCATTTGACAAGAATATTTTGGGAAAAATATAATACTCTCAGCTTTTGGGAACTCTATAAGGTTCAAAGATCTACCTCAGTAGCTCTGTGATCTAACCTACAGGAATCACCTAATAAATTAAGGTATTTATATTTAATAAAAACTTTTAGTTTTGTTTTTGTTTGTATAGCTGAAAAAAAAAAGGGAATTGTGCTTCGGTTTCTGTTTTTCTTTACTAAAACCCTGGCTCTAATGCCTCACTCACATGGTATTGACTCTAGAGTGTGAGAGACTAGGCCAGCAAAATTTAAGCGATACCTTGAGGTGAGGCTCAGGGATAAATGCTGCGGGGAGGTGGTCAGAGGGGACAGCCTCGTTCAATGCACGGATGTCCATCACCAGGCAGGCCATACGGATGAATGTTTGGTCAAAAGAACTCTTAAAAGACTAGCAACCTGAGCTATAGAAAGGTTCCAATCTGCATGAGTTGGGGGAAACATGGACACCAAAGAAATGACGGAAATAATGGAGAAAATAACTAGGCTTTAAAAGTGTCCAAACTTTTCCTACTAAGTTAATTGCTGAGTCAATTTTTTTAAATACCAATGAGAGATTATTTTGTTCTTGTCTAGCTCCAGTGCCTAGCATGGTGCCTGTCCCATAACTGGTATTTGATAAAAACTTGTTGAAATGCTAGGAAAACATTTCTCTCCTGCTTCCCACTCCACTACCAAGGTGCATAGAGTTTCAGAATCTTTCAGTGTTCTGATCTGCTTGGTTTAATGGTCTTTTCCTCTTTAGATCTGAGGATAAAGCAAGAGTCATGTATCTTCTCAAGATGCAGCTTCCTGGTGGCTTTGGTGACATGGATTCCCAGTCACCAAATTAGGGCAAGTTTTCTTAAACTTTTTCCAAACAAAACCCCTTTTTGCCTGAGAAATTTTTAAGTGACCCCAGGTATATAAAAAGGTGTGCAATCAAACATTTACTGATAATAAATCATAACTCATGACCTCCATATTCAATTATTAGACCTTATATTGGGTTGCAAACCACAGTTTAAAGAAGCTGGGATCTAGAGGCATCAAAGGTCCCCCCAAGAAGGGAGATACCCTTTGCAACTGGTAGATGTTGGAAGACTTCAAGTGTCACCTCTTTCTGCCAAGCAAACAAGTTTCTCCAGGGAGGTAAGGAGCCTTCACTTAGAGGAGCTAAATCCTAATCAAATCTCTTTGCTGTGTTAGGGCTAAGTAACCTTCTGTTTGCTGTTCAATGACTTACAAATGCCTCCTTTCATTCCAACAATCTGAATGATAGCCAGAGATAGGCCCACCTCTGAATTAAGGATGGATGTCCCAACTTCAGCCTTTATTCTGGCTCCTTCTCCTGCCTGGAATATCTTCCCACCTCACCTCCACCTCCCTGGCTTCCCTGATCTCCTTAAAGTCCCTGCTAAAATCTCACCTATACGGTAAGCCTTTCCCAACCATCCTTAATTTTAGTGCCTTCCTTCTAGTTGATTTCTTTCAAATTTATCCTGTCTAGAACTTGTTTTTTACAGTTGCCTCTCCAGTTAAAACTGAGAATTCCTCAGGACTGGGTCTTTCTGCCTTTCTTTGTATTCCCAGTGCTTGGCACAGAGCAGGCACTTAATAAATGCTTACTGACCGAGTGGATGGAGAAGGCAGAGAAATATAGGGGGAAATTTAGTATGCAAAATGTAAAAACATTTTATTAATGTAAATGTTATAACTTGAAAAAATAAAACCAAAAACTATCAATGCAACAAATTTTTTAAAATAAATTCTGGTTGACATGTTTTTTTTTTCTCTCTTCTAGTAAAATTAAATTAGACAGAATATATTTTTTTTTTCCATTTTAGAAACCTCTCCAAATACAGAAAAGAAGTTGGATGCAAAGTGAAAATTCATACCTAAAAACCCTTTTTCCACTGACCCAGAATATAAAAGTGCAGGTGTGAGGCCACAGGGATGGAACAGCCAGCATTGCAGCTGTTGGGAAGATCAAGGAAAGACAGTAACCAGAATATTTCACTGAAGGGTCAAAATCCTTTCCGATTTCTAATCATCACTTTTAAACAATACAACTGATCATATAGAGTAATGGCATTAAACTAGTCAAAACAGCAGCAAAGAAAGAAAAGATTGGGTGGGATGCATAGCACCCATCTTGGTCAGTGATGAAAGACTTCCAATTATGAGAGCAATATGGAAACCAAAGCTATACTCTCTGACTCAGAACTGCAATAATCTAAAAAAGAAAAAGAAAAAGAAAAAGAAAAAAAAAAGAATATCAGACTGAAAAATGACCAAGAAATCCAAAAAGAAGCTTCTCTCAATCCTTTGTCCATTCCAGAAAGACACAAACTACACATACACAGAAGCTATGGACACTGGAAGAGAAGTCTTGCCAGTGAGGCTGGCAAGGAAACAGGTAGAACAGACTAGAAACCAGTAAGAGCACCACACAGAGAGAACCACTCTCAACCTTAGGATTCACCCGGTGTCCTGATCAGGGACATTGAATTGTAGGAAAGCTCCCAGCACACTGAGTGCAGACATGCTGGCATGCTGCCCACCAAAAGAAGTAGAAGCCCACAGTAGGGAGCTAGGGCTGCCAGGTCAAGGTCACAGAGGGCCAAATCACTTTACTTGAGAGTAAGGGAAAGGCAGGGCCTGACCCTAGCCCCAAAGTAAGACCTGAGTTTAGAGGTTTAGAATCCAACAATTTCAATTCTATATCACTGAAAAGGTTTTGTACAAGCAAAATTAATTCAGTTCAAAAATCAGAAAAGAAACAAATAACTGGGGGAAAGTTTTTGCAGTACATTCTTCTGACAAAGTATATGAAGAAATGATTCAGCCAACTAAGAATAAGAGCTATTCCCCAATATTTCTAAATATCCATTTAGTGAAAGGATATAATTAGGCAGTTTTCTTTTCTTTTCTTTTTTATTGAAGGTTTTTCTTTTCAAAACCTATGCAAGGATAATTTTTCAACACTGACCCTTGAAAAATCTTGTGTTCCAATTTTTCTCCCCTTTCCTCCCCACCCTCTCCCCTAGATGGCAAGTAATCAACATATGTTAAACATGGTAAAAAAAATATGTAAATCAAATACAGGTATATATATTTATACAATTATCTTGTACAAAAGAAAAATTAGATCAAAAAGAAAAAAATGAAAAAGAAAATAAAATTCAAGCAAACCACAAGAAAAAGAGTGAAAAAGCTATATTGTGCTCCTCACTCAGTTCCCACACTCCTCTCTCCGGGTACAGATGGCTCTCATTATCACAAGACCATTGGAACTGATCTGAATCATCTCATTGTTGAGAAGATCTGTGTCCATCAGAATTGATCATACTATAATCTTGCTGTTGCCCTGTACAATGATTTCCTGGTTCTGCTCAAAATAGGCAGTTTTCAAAAGGAAGAAATTGAAGCTATCAAGAACCATATGCAAAAACTGCTTCAAATCACGGGAGATGCCAATTAAAACAAGTCTAGGTCTTACCACATACCCATCAAATTGGTGAAGGTAACAAAAGAAAATGACAAATGTTAGAGGGGCCACAGACTGGGCACCCCAATAGACTGTCGATGATAACTCCAACTATTTCCAGCCATTCTGATAAGCAATTTGCAATGAAGCCCAGAGAGTCACTAAACTATTCATACCCTATGGCCCAGCAATACCATTATTAATCCTATACCCTACAAAAATAAAAAGGAAAAGAATTTAGGTATCTAAAAATATTTTAGCAGCAAAGAACTGGACAGAGAAGTATCCATTAACTGGGGGATGGATAAACAAATTACAATATATAAATGTAATGGAATATGGGTACACTGTAAGAAATTATGAAAGAGCAATTTCAGAAAAATATGGGAAGACCTATACAGAGTAAAACAGAGTAAGGGGAATGAAACTAGGAAAACCTTTATGTAAAAACATTATGACAAAGAAGTCTGATGGATGCAATGAACAATTATGATTCCAAAGGTCCAATAATGAAACATACTACCTGATAGAGATGATAAACTGTAAGGTGAAGAATGAGATATCATTTAAAGACACTGAGAATGTAAGAGTTTATTTATTTTTATTTATTTTTTAATTTTAAAAAATTAATAAATTTTTAGTTTACTATTTATATTACTCATATTTGATACAAAGATTTATTTTTCTTTCTTCAATTTAGGGGAAGTAGAAATTGGGGAGGAAAATTATGGTAGTAATAGGGTTAATAAAATTGGTGAGGAAAGTAAAGATAGTCAATAAGTCAACAAACATTTATTAAATACCTACTGTTAAGTACTAAGGATCCAAAAAAAGGCAATAAGACAATTCTTACCCTTAAGGAATTCACAACCTTGATACAATTTGCAAGCAAGATGTACAAAAAACACAGATACAGCATTAAATATCAAAGACACTTAGGACTGAGGAGAATCAGAAAAAAGTTTACTGCAGAAGATGGAGTTTTATCTGGGAGGAGGGAAACCAAGAAGTAGAAATGAGCAAAGAACATTCCAGGCATGAGGAACAATTTGTGGAAAATGTACAAGTGGGAAATGAAATGTCCTGCCAATGAATGGTAAAAAGGCCAGTGTTCCTGGTGAAGAGTACATGAGGGAAGGGACAGCTATTGCTGGAAGAAAACTGAAAATATGAGGGAGGAAGATCACAGAGGGCTTTGAACACCAGAGGGTTTTATATTTGATCAGATATCAGAGAGCCATTGGAGTTTATTCTGTGTGTGTGTGTGTGTGTGACAGAGACAGAGACATGGTCAGGCCTGTGCTAGAGGAAAATCACTTTGATGGCTGAACAGAAAATAGAGTGGAGTGGGGAGAGATCTGAAGCAGACAGGCCTATCCACAAGTCACTACAATAGTCCAGGTACAAGGTGATAAACACCTGCACCAGAGTGATGGCTGGGTCAGAGGAGAGAAGAGTATAACAGATGCTGCCAAGATGAAATGGGCAGGCCTTGGCAACAGACTGGATACAGAGGGGAAAACAGTGAAGAGTCGGGGATTCCACGGAGGCTGGGAACCTGGGGGGCTGTATGGTGTAGTTCTCAATGAGAATAGGGAAGTTTGGAAGGGAGGAGTTTTCGAAGGAAAAGATAATGAATTCAGTTTTGGTTTTATTGGTGAGTTGTTTCAGTCCAACTTTTTGTGACCCCATTTGGGTTTGTTTGGTTTTTTTGTTTTATTTTGTTTTTTGGTAAAAATACTAGAGTGGTTTGCCATTCCCCTTTCCAGTTCATTTTACAGATGAGGAAACTGAGGCAAACAGAACTAAGTGACTTGTCCAGGATCATACAGCTAGCAATGTCTGAGGCCAGGTTTGAACAAGAAGATGAGTCTTCCTGACTCCAACCTAGAAGCTCCATCCAGTGCAGCACTAACTAGCTACCCCTCAGTTTTGGACATGTTGAATTTCAGACATGAGATATCTAATTTGAGATACTGAATGAAAGACTGGAGATCAGCAGAAAGGTTAGAGTAGGATAGGTAGATTTGAGAATCATCAGCATGGAGATGATAATTGAATCCACAGGAACTGATCATCTCATCAAGTGTAACAGAGAGAAGAAAAAAAGAGTCCAGGAGAATGCCATATAGGGTTTCCTTGGTTAGTGGGAATATTCTGCATGAAGGTCCAGCAAAGAATACCGAGGAGCGGTATAGGATGTCCACCAGAGTGTCCTGAAATCCTAGAGAGAAAAGAATATGAGGGAGAAGATGGTGATTGACAGTGCCAGAGAGCTAAAGAAGGAAGAAGACTCTGAAAAGACCATTGCATCTGGCAATTAAGAGATCATTGGTAACTTTGGAGAGGACACTTTGGGTTGAATAATGAGGCCATGAGCAATATTGTAGAAAGTTAAGGACTTTAGTGACAAAAAGCAAGAGAGATATGGGATGAGAGTAGAAGATCATAGCAACCATGTCTCTACAGGACAACATGGTACCCACCACAGGGAAGTGATGGACAAAGTATTGGAAGAGAAAAAAATGTTGGGCATAGCCTTTGTGGATTAATTTTGCTAGAAGGCCTAGCAACAGTGACACAAAAAAAGTAACATTATAATAGTTAATATGCACAGATAAAAAAAACAGAAAAAATTCAGAAAGAAGCAAAGACAAATAGAATTGTTTTAAAAAAATAACACGTAAAATTTATTGTGTTTTTTTTTAAAGCAAGCAGTATGAAATGAAGTATCATAGTTTCCTATAGAATCCTCTTTTTGTGTTGCATTATGAAATGTTGTTTTTTTGATGTTTAGGTTCAGAATAATTTTTTTTTCCCAGGAAGAAAACGAAGAGAACAGAAGGAAGGTGATTTGGAAACAGAAAGTAGGGCAATTTTGAAGATATTATATTTAACACATTATGTGCCTAAAGGAAAAAGTTAAGGTGTTCATAATACAGATTAGTCCCCTTTTCATGGACAGTCCCCTTTTTCTCTTTTGATTTAGATATGGAAATGATCATCTCATTTGGTATTAGTGAAGTTAAGGATTTTTTAAAAAAAACAAATAATTCTTGGCAGAGGTAGGAACTATGGGTCAGATTCAGTAGATGCATTGGTTTGTTTTGCTGAACTGCTTTTTTCCCCTTACTTTTTTATTTTTATAAGGGATAACTTTGATACATTTGGAAATGAAGGTGAATAAACATAAAAAAATAAATTAAGCAAATTTCTTATTTTTTTGGTATATCTTAATAAATTCTAGATCCCTAGCACTGATTACACTTTTCTTGCTTTTTGAGAACCAAGAAGTACAATATGGATTGGATGAAGGCAGAGAAGAATGATTTTTTAAAAACTGTTAATATTGAGGATTTATTCCCTCTGTGAAATCTTATGCTCTACTAGGCCAAGCCAACATCTGATGGAGATAGCTGATAATGACATTAGATTGACTTTCCCCTCAATCTCCTGGAGGTTCTGCCCTTAGGGAGAAGCTCAGAGTTAGGTGGGGATAAATTCTTTGAGGCTGTGGGTGATTTGGAAGTAAATGACTTGATCAAAGTCAGCCCCCCAGATTCTTTTTAGATGAGGTCCACCTAGGAGATGCGAACTGATCCAAACTCTTCTGGATAGCAATTTGAAAGTCTGCCCAAAGGACATATTGTGCATACCCTTTGATGCAGCAGCACCACAATTCCATCTGTATCTCAAGGAGATCATAAGGGAAAAGGACCCACATGTCCCAAAAAATTTGTAGCAGCTTTTTTATGGTGGCAAAGAATTGGAAATTGAGACGATTAATTGGGGAATGGTTGAATAGGTTGTGATATATGCATGTAATGGAAATACTATTATACTATAAAAAATGATGAGCAGGCTGATTTCAGAAAAATCCTGGACTTGATGAACTAATGCTGAGTGAAGTGAGCTGAATAAGTTCCAGTATATGAATGTCATGGAATATTATATTATTGTTCTATAAGAAACGATGAGCAGGCGGATTTCAGAAAAGCCTGGAAAGATTTACATGAACTGATGTGCATGATGAGCAGAACTAGGAGAACACTATACAGAGTAACAGTAACATCATACTATGGCAATTATGATAGACTTAGCTCTTCTCAGAAATACAATGATCCAAGACAATTTCAAGAGACTCATGATGGAAAAGGCTATCCACATCTAGAGAAAGAACTATGGAGAATAAATACAGATCGCTGCATACTTTTTCACTTGGGGGGGGGAGTTTCTCTTATGTTTTTCCCCCTTTTGTTGACTCTTCTTTCACAACACAACTAATGTGAAAATGTTTAACATGATTGTACATGTATAACCTGTAACAGACTGCAATCACGGGGAGAGAAGAGAGGAGGGAAAAATATTTAGAATACAATATCTTATGAAAATATTGAAAACTATCTTTACATCTAACTGGAGAAAATAAAATACTATTTACCAAAAAAAGATAGGTCCATCTCATTATAATAGCCACTCTTTCATTACTTGTTAACAAATCAGAATTGATTTCCACCTGTTCTTCCAAGGGCACATAAAGAGTTGAGTAGTTTCCATGATTTATCTTTGTTTAAAAGAAAAAGTCAAAAGACCATCCTTTTATTAATGCTATTCTAGCATTATTAATAAAGTGATTAATTACCCAAAAAATTATGCCTCTCAAACTTTTTATATATCCCAGGTAAATGCAAAATTAATAGTCATAACCATGACTATGAATGGGACAAATCCACAAAACAGAAAAGGAGAGCATAGCCCAATCATGAAATTTTATGTCTCAGGTAATCATGATCTTAGACAAGGCAAATGTAAAAATAAATAAGATTAAAAGTGTTAAAAAAAAAAGGAAAATGACATTATTCTGAAAGGCAACATAAACAACTGAATAATGTCACAACTTAATATATATGCACCAATGGCAGTGTCTAAATACTTGAAAAAAAGTTAATCAAATTACAGTGGAAATAAGCTATGATTTTTTTTTTGTACCTAGATACATATCTAACAAAAAGACAAAAGTAGTAAAGGACCCGAATAGAATTTTAGAAATGTATAATAGTAAATCTACAGCAATTACTGAACTTGAATTGAAAGTATAGCTATTTCTTAGCTGTACATGGAAACTACAAAAACTGATTATGGACGAGGGCATAAAAACCTCAAAGAAATGCAGAACAGCAGAAATATTAAACAGATACTAGCCACAATTCATTAAAATTGCTAGGCAATAAGGCTTTTAAATTGATTAGAAACTAATTTAAACAAAGAATTAGTGGGTCAGAGCAAAGCAAAACAAAAGATAATGTACTCAAAGAAAATTACAACAATGAGATAGACAGTAGGAAAGGGAAATTTTACATATCTGAACACTGCCATCAACAACAACAAAAAAACCAGATCAATGAATAAGGCATGTAGCTACAAAAATTCATTTGTCTAAATTTCTCCATAAAGATCTCATTTCCAAGCTATACAAGAACTGATACAAATTTAAAACACCAATAGTCATTCCCCAATTGAAAAAAATGGTCAAATATGAACGAGTTGCTTGCAAATGAAGAAGTCCAAGCAAACAACTATATTTTTAAAGATACCTCAAGTCACTAATGATTGGAGAAAAGTAAATTAAAGTAGCTAGGAAATTCTACCTCATACCCATTAGATTAGCAAAGATAAAATACCAAATGTTGGGGGGGATTATGGGAAAATAAGTACATAAATACATTGTTGGCAGAATTGTGAATTGGTCCAGCTATTTGGAAAGCAATTTGTAACCGTGCTTCAAAAGTCACTAAATGATCTATGCACTCTGATCCAGGAAAATCCCTACTAAATTTATAACTCAAGAGATCAAAGAGGGGGAGGGAACTCCGAAAGGCAATGTAATGACCAACCAAAATTCCCTTGGGCTGATGAAGCATACTACCCACCACCTGACTTAGAGGTGGGAGAGGGACAGCCTTAAATAGATACATTTCTAAACATGGCTATTGTGTGGATTTGTTTTGCTTGCCTATAATTGTTACAAGGGAGGGGGGGTAGTGATTTTATAAGGGGGGGGATTTGAAAGAGAAAAAACTGCCAATAATAAGTATAAAGTGAAAAGAAAAGGACCTTGTAACATTTTTTTCAAGGAGCAGAAAACAGAAGGGTGTTGAAAAGACATGTTTGTTTCCTTTTTTAAAATCTCTAGCACTTAGCGAGGTTCCTAGAAAATAGTAAACACTTATTTCATATTGATTTATTTATTTAGATTATAACATTTACTGATTTGCATTTTCCAAATGACATATACAGAAGAAAAGTTTTGCTTAAAGATTCCAGGTTGTTGAGCTGACTAGAGGAGACACAAATAAGGCCAACTTTGGAACTTTTAACTTTATTGCATATTTTTAAAAATCCATGCATTATATAATGCAGATTCGTGGTTTCACGTACAATTCTTTTTCTATTCTTTCCTGTCTACAGAAATGTTTGTTAATTATCTTCAAGTCAATACTCTAACAAAAAAAATTTTAATAAAATATTCAGTGATGGTCATAGAAAAGTTTTTACTCTGGCTAATTTTTGACTCTTGCTAGTTGACCTTACACATATAGCAAAGCATATTATCATTAATCATATGCAATCACTTAGCTATGTCCATCCCATTTTCACCAAAGGGTGATGGGAGGCTAACTGTGGGAACATACATCCCCGCTGATGCTTGAAAAGTGAAGGTTCCTTAATCATTTGGAGCTCTGGAGTTCTGAGCTACAGGATGGCGAAAACTGATTGGAGATCCATCAAGTACTAGCATGGTGGAACCTCCTCTCCCTTCCCTCTCCCCCCTTGGAACCTACATGGCTACCTAAGGAAGGGTGAACTGGCCCAAACAGGAAATGAAGCAGATCAATGCTGCCCTGCACATCATGGCTTTTAGACTTCCAGGTGGGGAAAGGGAAGGAGACCCAATCTCAAAATAAATAAATGAATGAAAAAATAAGGCAATGGAAATTGTATGGGGGGGAAGGAAGGGGGGAAAGGAGGGGCGGGAAGGTTAAAACATAATATTTATTAAGCATTAGAAAACAGCAAGTGAAAAAGAATTACCAACAGTGCTGGACAACAAACCTAAGGCAGGGCAAAGATCACAAAGGCCCTAATCCCTAGGTTTATATTTACATACAATTTTCATCAGAGTCACAGAAGGCACCCAGCTTGGTGAAAGCTAATTATGCCTGAGGCTCCAAGCTGCAGATAAAAATAATAAAGGTGACTATGAGCAAGCAAAGGTCAGAGAAAGATAGACAGTCCAAGCTGAAGTCCTAAGGATTTACTTCTGGCTTTGAGGGTAAATATAGCCAGTGGGTGGGTCTGTCTTGCACTACAGTCTATCCTCCAGATTTTCCTAACCTGCAGGTCACTGGCTTTTGGCAATCAGAAAATGCTCTGTTTGGCATTCAAAGCCCTAGACACTTCCTATCTTTCCAGTCTCGTTACACCTTAGTGCTTACCATCTGCCATTCGATCCAACAACACTGGCCTCCATCTCCAAGCTCTGGACATTCTCTGGAGCTATTTCCCCATGCCTGGAATGTTCTTCTTCCTTATCTATACCTACTCACCCCCTCCCTGGTTTTCTTTTAAGTCCCAACTAAAATTCCATCTTAATTCCAATGCCCCATCTCTGTGGATTATTTTCTATCTATCCTGTATACAGCTTGCTTTTTCTATATGTTTGCATGTGTCTCCCCACTTAGATTGTAAGCTCCTTGAGGGCAGGCACCATCTTTTGGCTTTTTTTGCACCCTCAGGGCTTGGAACAATGCCTAGCATACATACTTTTTCTGATGGACTGGCATTTCCCAAGTGACACATGTGATGTTTCAAAAGTTGGAAAGAATATCCCAAAGAAATCATAAAGGAAGGAAAGGGCCCCACATGGGCAAGAATGTTTGTGGCAGCCCTTTTTGTAGTGGCTAGAAACTGGAAACTGAATGGATGCCCATCAATTGGAGAGTGGCTGAATAAATTATGGTATATGAATGTTATGGAATATTATTGCTCTGTAAGAAATGACCAGCAGGACGATTTCAGAGAGGCCTGGAGAGACTTGCATGAACTGATGCTCAGTGAAGTGAGCAGAACCAGGAGATCATTGTTCACAGCAACAACAATACTATATGAGGATCAGTTCTAATGGACATGACTCTCTTCAACTATGAAATGCTTCAAACCAGTTCCAATTGTTTGGTGAAGAGAGCCATATACACCCAGAGAGAGGGATGTGAAATGTGGACCACAAAATAACATTTTCATGTTCTCTATTGAGGTTTGCTTGCATTGTATTTCCTTTATTGGATTATTCTTTCTTGTAGATACGATTTCTCCTGCACAAAAAAATGATGCAATAACTATACATATATTCGATTTCTTAAGTAGTCTAACATAATTATCATGTAGTGGATATCCTGCCATCTAGGGGAGGGATGGGGAGTAGGGGGGAAAAATTTGTAACAGAAAGCTTTGTAAGGGTTAATGTTTAGGAATTACCCATTCATATGTTTTGCAAATAAAAAGTATTAATAAATAAAATTTTTAAAAAAGGGGGGGAAAAGTTGGAAAGATGGTACAGTGGATAGAGCACCAGCCCTGAAGTCAGGAAGACCTGAGTTCAAATTTGATTTCAGACACTTAATACTTCCTAGCTGTGTGAAACTGGGCAAGTCACTTAACCCTAATTGCCTCAGGGGGGAAAAAAGTTGGAAAGAGAATTTCTGGAGTATTTAATCATTTTATTAATAATGCCAGCCAGTATAAAAAGGATGCTTTTTTGGCCATTTCTCTTAGACAAAGACAGTCATGGCAAGGGTTCGTGGCTTACCTGCCCATTGGAAGAAAGATGTTCCTGAGGGTAGCAAAAGAACAGATATTACAAGTTGGGGCTGGACCTGAACCTTGATTACATCCTTTACTTCTAAGTTACCCCCAGCCTTGGGCAATCTCTTCAAAGAATTTTATCCCCACCTAAACCTCAGTAGAGCACAATGGTTTCCCTCACCTGGGTGGGATCTGGATCAGGTTAGCTCAATCATCAGAAACTAAGGTCTTGAAATGAGGATAAAAGAAAAAGGGGGAAATCTGGATCTCCCCAAATCACTGGTTATTAATAATCATTTCTCACACATGCTGTAATTCACAGAGGAAAATTTTTGCTTAAAAGATTCAGAATTTAGACTTAGCTCAACATTTCAAATGCAATTAATGTGCTATAACAAAATATACTGTCCATCTATGGATCGAGCTCAAATAAGCTTTTTACTCTATAGGGCTTTTTACTTTTGGTGTTTTTCCAATTGTTCCTTATCAGCTCAAAGCCCAAGCAATAACTTGTGAAGATGGAATATGCCCTGAGACCCTACTATCAAGCCTGTTCCTTAGGTGAACTCCAGGCAAATCTGTCGATCTAACCCTAGTTCTAGGCTTATTACACATTCTATATCCCTTCACTCACTCTCTTTTCCAGGCAAACTGGCCTTCTTGCTATTCCTCCCAAAGGTCATTGCATCTCCTATCCCACTGTCTTTGCCCAAGCTGTTCTCAGAAATGAAAAGCACTCCCTCTTCACCTCTACCTCATAGAATCCCTACCCTAGCTTCTTTCAAGGTTGAGCTCAAATGCCATCTACCTACCCTTTACTGATCCTGCTTAGCTGCTAAGTTTTTCTCTCCCACATGACCTGGCATATACTTAGAAAAGTTCTGAAATAGTCTAAAATATGGTTTGTTTGGTGGGGGTGGGCGGGGAGGGGAGGGTGAAGAGGGGAAGCATGTGAGTGTGCTGCAGGGCAGCCAAGAACCAGATCTATTCTTTGGAAAACTCTCTGGTTCCGCTATCTCCAATAAGCTTTGGAAAATATGGTAAGTCACAAGATTGACTTAATGCAAGGATTATAAATCATTAATTTCAACAAACCTTCTAAACACAAGGAAACCTTTATCACTCTCAAAGCTCATAGTAGTATGGTTTAGGAGAAACCAGTGTCCCAGGTTCCCACGAAGGATATGTAACTCTGGGCAAATCATTTAACCTCTAAAAAAGCTCCAAGCAACTCTCTAAAACTAGAATGAAGGCAGTGCAGTTTGGCCAAAAGAGTAGAGCATCTGAATTTAAATGCTGCTTCTGCTATTTGGGGAAAGTCACTTCCTCCGACCCAAACCCTCATTTTCTTCATCTATGAAAGAAATGATTATTAATAACCACTGATTTGGGAAGATCCAGAGATTTGCCCTGTTTCTAAAATTCTCATTTTTAAAACTTCATTTTCTGGAGGACACTGCTGATAATGAGACTGGATTAACTTTGTTCATAATTTTGTTCAGACTCCATCCAGGTGGTGAAGCCATTTGTGCTCTACTCAGGTTTGGGTGAGGATAAATTCTTTGAGTAGATTGCCCAAGGCTGGGGGTTATCTGGGTAAAGAGATAGTCTCTCTTTAACATGACATCACTCCAACCAGTATTATAGTATTCATTTTCTCATCATTAACCAATCGGACTGGCCTTTTATTAAAAATTATATCTCTCTTGGGGCAGCTAGGTGGCGCAGTGGATAGAGCACCAGTCCTGAAATCAGAAGGACCTAAATTTAAATGTGGCTTCAGACACTTAACACTTCCTAGCTGTGTGACCCTGGGGAAGTCACTTAACCCCAATTGCTTCAGGGGAAAAAAAACCATATATTTATACACACACACACACACACACACACATCTCGAGCTTTTAAAATGTTACATCTGTAAAATGATGGGATTGGACTCAGAAATTCCTTCAAGCTTTAAATCTACTCTCTTATGAAGCTGCAGATTGAGTTGGTTTATTTAGCCTGGTCAAGGGAGTCCCATCCTTCAAGGAGCTTACATTCCAAACAGACCACATATAGGAGTGGTGGGCAGGAAGAGATTTGGCTTGAAAAGCTACAGGGAGGATGAATGGTGCCACTGGGGAATAAATTGACACACCCATTCCAGGAGCAATATGATTTATTATGGTTCTAGAACTGGAAAGGGTGGAAGGGAGGGATGAAGACTGGGAAGATGTCTAGGGAATGAAGAACAGCTGGAACTAGGAATTTACCCTAAATGTAGTGGGAGACTGAGGCAGGCAACCCCTGATGGAGTCATGGACAGGACTAGACCTGAGTATTTATGCAGCCTAGGGAAAACCTCATCACCTTCTTGGGCCTCATTTTCCTTCTCTGTAAAACCAGGGGGTTAGACTATGGCCTTCAAGTCTAAATCTTGGTTCTTTTGTGTGACATTGGATAAGTCACTTCCTCTCTATGAGGCTCACTTTCCTCCTGTGTAAAATAAGGGGACTGGATGCAATGGATTGAGGTCCCTTCCAGCTCTAGATCAGTAGGCCCATGAAGGACCATGGACCTATCAACTTCCCCTCCCTGGATCTCTTCTGTTAAATGCTGGGGGTTGATCTAGCTGGCCTTAGAGGTCCCCCTCAGTGTGTAACTTGGGACAGGTCACTTTCTCTCCCTGAGCCTCAGTTGCCTCAGTTTCCCATCTATAAAAAATGAGATTGGTCCCTGAACCTATAAACTCGGACTGCGGTTGCCATGGTGCCTTGCTGTTCAGAGACCATAATGTGACATCACCGAGTTGGGGCGGGGCAAGCACAAGTCCCTAGCGACGCGGCCTCGGCATGACGTCACACTGGGGCCTGTGTCAGTCCTTTGGCAGAGGCCAGGCCCCCGGGACCTGCCCCGGGGCGCGCTCTTTCGGGTTGTCCTAATTCGGACAACGTCCCGAGGTAGCCCTCCCCCCAACGTCTCCTGGCCGCGAGCCCGTCCCTCTGGGCAGGGAGACCTGGCCGGCCAGCCGGCCAGCCGGCCAGCCAAACTCCCAGCCCAGCCAGGGATGTCTACTTGAGCCCCCCACCCAATCTTCGGGTACCACTCACCCCGCTTCTCCCCTGGGCTTCGGGGTGTGTCCCCAGAAGCCTGAGCTCGCTCGCCAACCCATCCATCGCCTCTGGCGCCGCTCCAAGGCCTCCACTCCATTCTCCAGCTGTCATCGTTGGTGCATTCCGCAGACTGCACTGAGACTGCGCACCGCGAGGTACGCTGGGACTCGTAGCCCAACACCCTGAGGCAGAGTATTGAAAAAGTAGGTTCCCCCGCCCGCAGTTTACTGTAGAACTACAACTCCCAGAAGGCCGCTGTGATAAGGCAAGAGTGGGGGAGGGGAGGGAGGGGGACGATTGGGCTCTGGAGATGGGGAAAAAAGTAGCGAGGATTGAGTGGTTAGGGTCCCGCCTTAGCAGTTCTTTCATTGGTCTCCAGAGGGGGCGGAGCCGAAGTGGGAGCTCGCGAAGCAGAAGAGATGGAGGGCTTCGTGTCCAACGTTGAGGTCTGCAACCTGGCCTATAACGGAAAGTTGGAGCAACTGAAGGAAAAGGTCCTATCCGACAAGTCCCAGGCCACCAAAATTGACCAGGTGAGGGACCGAGCGGGGGAGCCCGGCCGGCCCGCCCGCCTTCTCCCGCAATTCCCTCTTCCTATAGTTTCTCAGGGAGCGAGGTCGAAGGCGCAAGCTTTCCTGAGGCCTTGAGAGCTCGGGGCTCCTTACAAGGCCCTGGGACGCCTCCGGCTGTTGAAATCTCCCGGCCGGGAGGGGGGTGGGAGGGAGAGAGGGAAAGGCCCTCAGGCTTTGGGCGAGGCGGGCCTCCATTTCCAGTCCTGGAAAACTAAAAAGGTGGGAACTGTTGGCCCTCTTGGGTCTTAGCGGCGTTAAATTTAGACCCTAGGTGGGAACCCAAGCAAAGACCCGTCCCATCCCCCATTTGGAAAATAAAACAGTTGAGACTCAAAGCACGCCCTCCCTGCCCAACTTTAAATCTAGCCCCTGAGGTGGAACCCTAAGCAAAACCCTCCCCCACTTGAAGAGCAAAAGGGCCTTTCCGACTTCAAATTCAGCATCCTAGGTGGGACCCTAAGCAAGAACCTTCCCCTCCCCCATTTGCCGAGGAAAAGGTACCTTCCTGACTCCTAAAGCTAGGAGACCCTAGAACGCGAACCAGGACTAGGGCAATGGCTCCCTCTTTTTCACTTTAAAAAATGTTTTTGAAATTTTTAATTCTAAACCTAAAACACCAAAACCGAACATTTCCATAAACACACCAGAATTACAAAAAGAGGTGGAAGCCCTGCTGCCCCACTTGGGGAAAAAAGGGGGTGGGGGAAATGGGACTCCGTGGCTCCCCAAAAGAACTCTTGGAAAGGGCTTGAAATCTAGCACCTTGGGTAAGACCCCCTCAGTGGACTTCATTTCAAAAATGAAAAGGGGAATGAAGTGTTTGATTCCCATCAAGTCCTTCTTTGCTCAGTATCTATAATCTTTCACCCTGTGATTCTCTTTTTCCCTTTTTTTTTTGTCATGACCCCTCCCCCCTTGAGCAGTCAGTTGGGGAAAACCTCTGGATCCCTTCTCAGAATTATGTTTTTAAATGCATAAAATAAAATTACATAATATGGAGTTACAAAGAAAATCAGTTTTGTTGCAATTTTTAAAATAATTTTCAAAACAAGTTCATGTAGCATCAGTTAAGAATCCTTGCTCTACTCATTATGTAAAGGGAGCCTTTAGTTCCCAGGCAGCTACATTTACAAATCATTCCCCTTCCCCTCTTTACTATGGGAGTTGTAGCCTAAAGCCAGGATTTCAGTATGGGAACTCCAAACATTTATTTCCCTTCTTAGCTTTCAGTGGACCTCACCCAAATGTGTTTTGGTGGCCATGGAGCTCAGAGCAGATGGGCCTTTACAGGTGGTAGTGACCCCAGTGTCTGATCAGGAGGGATATTGACCTAACAAAGAGACCTCCATTTTTAATCCCTGTAAACTACTAGGACACAGATGTCTGCAATGGTGCCTCCTTTCTGAACTTAAAATACCAAAAAAGTGCATTTCTATAAAACAAAAGAATACAAAAAGAATTCTATATGAAACTAATGGATCTTGGGTTCCAAATTACTTGCTTTTATTTTTATATGCGCACACATATGTATAAAATTAATTCTATATCTTTCAAAACTGACCTTTTTGTTTGTTTGCTTCTGTTTTCTGTTCGTTTTTTAAAAAAAAAAAATTTTTACAGTGGCCCTTGTTTGTTTTTTTCTTACCACTACTTCTTATTCCTTCCTCCCGTTAACCTTGTTACCCCCCTCCCCCAATTAAGGAAAGATGGGAAAAAATCCTTTTAATAAATAATCATAGTCAAGCAAAATGAGTTTATACAATAGATTTAAGTATATGTTTTAAAAAATATATTAATGAATTCTATACCTTACTTTCAAAACTGTCCTGCTTGTCTTTGCTTCCTTGTTTTTCTTCTGTATATAAAAAAGCAGCTAAATAAAATTAATTACACAGATTTGTTAAAGTATATAAACACCTTTAAATATATATTTAATGTTTATAACATATATAATAATGTATTATTATATAATTGCTATAGTAATAATTGTATGATTGATATATTAATAATTATAATATAGTTAGTGATTAATAATATAATATATGATACATTTAATATTAATAAAATATTATGCTTTACATTCAAAACTGTCCTGTTTGTATTTCTTTCTATTCTCATAATTTTTTTTTTAAAGATTCCAATGGCCTTATTTTTTGACATCATTACTGCTTATTCCCTCTACCTACACTCTCTTCCACCACCACCACCCCTTCATTAATGGAGATGAGGGAAGGTTTTCTTTTTTTTTTTTTTTTTTAATCCCTTTAACAAGTATGGTCAAGCAAAATAAATCTACACATTAATTTTAAGTATATAAAAATAAATTCAACACTTTATTTTCAAAACTACCCTACTTATCTGTACTTCTGGTTTGTTTTTTGCACATTTAAAAAGAAATTGTTGTTTCACATTCTTGAAGCCACTATTCCCTTGTCCCTCCTCTTCCCCCGTTAATGGACATAAAGAAAGGTTTAAAAAAAAAAGAATCCTTGTAACAAAATATATAAAAATATATGTGCTTTTAATGCATATATATGTACATAATACTACAATTGATTTTTCAGAACCGTCCTGCTTGTTAGTGCTTCTTTCTGTTCCCTTTGCATGAATTTAAAAATGTTATTACAATGGCTTTTTATTTCTGGTATCACTGTTGCTCACCACCCCTCCTCCAACAGCATCCCCAAAATGGAGATAAGGAAAAGATTTTTTTTTTAAAAAAAGAGCCCTTGTAACAAATATGTTTAGTTAAGCAAAATGAATACACAGCAGATGTCTGTTTCTTTCTGCCTTTTGTATCCATTAAGTATCCATAAAGAGATGGGTACCAGGCTTTGTCACAGGTGCTCTTGAAACATAGTTGATTATCTATTTAAGATAAAGTTGCCTTTCTTTGCCATGTTTTTGTGTAAATTCTTCTTTTGGTTCAGTTCATACTAGTTAGGATTCTCTGAAATTGTTTCTGTTGTGATTTCTTATAATACAATAGTAACATTCTAATACATTATCATAACTTGTTTAAGAAGCAATCTAAAACACCCCCTTAAATTCTGGTTCTTTTCTTCTCCTTCCCCTTCTAATCACTTTTATAGATGATTAAAAGAAAGGGATCAGGAAGTTTATTTTCCCTCTGTAAATGACTTTTAAAAAATGATGAGCACAATGGTTTCAGAAAAGCCTGGGAAGACATATAAATGCTGAGTGAAGTGAGCTGAACCATGGTGGCCTTGTACCCAATAACAGCACTATTAAGATGAGGATCAACTGTGGAAAAACTTAGCTTTTCTCATAGAGACAGTTCCAAAGGACCTATGGTGAAAAATGCTGTCCACATCCAGAGACGGAACTGATGAACTCTGAATGCAGATTGAAACATACTTTTTTTGTTTTTGTTGAGGCAATTGGGGTTAAATGACTTGCCCAGGGTCACACAGCTAGGAAGTATTAAGTGTCTGAGGCCACATTTGAACTCAGGTCCTCCTGACTTCAGGGCTGGTGCTCTATCCACTGTGCCATCTAGCTGTACCAGAAACATACTTTTTGAAAACTTGTGTTTATATTTTCTTTTGCAACATGGCTAATATGGAAATTTTTTGCATGATGTCACATGTAGAAAGGGTGGGATGTAGAGAATTTGGAACTCAATTTTTTTTAAATGATTAAGAATTCTTTTACATGTAATGGGAAATATTTAATGAAGTAAAAATAATAATTTTACAAAATGAAAAGACTTCTGTTGAGGGAGGTGAGTTAGCAGGAAGATGTACCAAAAGGATAAAGAAAAGAGTATCAGTAAAACCAAAAGCTCAGAAGGGGACAGAGACAGGCCAATTTTGTTATTACTTCATTCAAATTAATACAAATTTGAAAAAAACAAATTTTATAATAGATCTTCACTATTTCACATACAATTCCCATTTCTTGTTCTTATCAGTCTATAAGGATTTATTAAGTGCCTATTATGTGCAAGATACTGCTAGCTAGGGATGCAGCCAGAAAAATAATATCCCAGAATATGTGTGTGTTAAGTTCACTAGAAGGAATGTAAATCTTAAAAGTGCCAAGTTTATACTGTGAGTTCTCTTTCCAATGCAGGATAACCGGACTCCATTACATTGGGCATGCTCAGCAGGCTGCACAGACATCGTTAACTTCCTGCTCAGTTGTGGAGTGCCAGTGAATGATAAAGATGATGTAAGTATTAGTCCAGTTAAACAAATTTCCCTTTATCTTTGGGCTCCAGACTAGGGTTTCCTTAGGCCTGAATTTGTAGACCATAAACAAAATTAGAATAATTACAATTAGAATGATTTGTAGTGGGTGTTATGATTAAACATGGGACCAACTTAACTTTCCTGTGTCTAATAATACAATTAAAACAGTTCTAAACTGACCTCTTTTAGATAAGCTATTGACCACAAAGAATTGTCTAAAAGAACAGATTGACACTATTTCATTTTCCTGAGGAGCTTTAACAGATACAAATCAATCGCCACAAGCTAGAAACCACCTTAGCCAGCAAATGTATGGTTTCCCTGCCACATGACAGTAAAGGGCAGCACTGCTTTAAAATCTAGTGTCATTTGTAAAATCTTAGAGTAGAAAATGATCTAAGATCATAAGTGATATCACTTTGTAAAACACTAAAAAGCAATAGAGAAAAAATGTTTACGTGGAATTTAATGAGAGACCCAATTAAGCATTTAAAGGCTGAAGCTGGACGAATGACAACAGGCAAAAAGTTTTAAAGGATCCGTCAAGGTTACTTTAAACTGTTCTTCACCAATGGTAATGGAGCCATCACATTTGAACTTTTTAGCATTTTCTTCCCCAGTGAGCAGCAGGAGAGTAAAAAAAAAAAAATGTCATTGAAGAAAAGGAAGGTAAGTAACAACCAAGTAAATACAGATGGGACACTATTTTGGGAGCATTGGAGAGTTACTGCTCAGTAGTTGTTAAATAAGAGCATGCCAAATCCTTGGGAGAGGTAGAGAATAGACTTTATTACTACCCAAAAAAAGATTGAGACTTTACTCAACTACCAACTCATATGCTTACTTTACCATCTCTAAAAATTGTTATGAAACTAATCCAGTCCTGTATCAAGAGCAATCTGGATAAAGGTATGATAAGGGAACAGACAGGATTTCAGTGAATTGAGATCAGAAGTGATACACTGACCTCTTGCTGTTCCTCATACACAACACATCCCAACTTCTGACTCCAAGCATTTTCATTGGCTGTCCCCCATCCCTGAAATTCTTTCCCTCCTCATCTCCCCTGCTTTTCTGGCTTCTTTCACACTTCTTTCCTTTCTTTTCTTTCTTTTTTTTTTAATCTTTTCTTATTTTTGTTACATTTTAGGTTTCAAAACTCTTCCTTTCCACCCCACACTAGAGAAGGCCACCATTTGACATAGATACACACACACACACACACTCTGGAGGTGGATCAATCTTCATAGATAGTTTGTTGTCGATTTGAGTATTTGTAGTACTCAGAATAACTTAGTTTTTCACAGTTATTCTTTGAGCAATATTGCTGTTGCTATATATAACGTTCCCTTGGTTCTGCTCATTTCTTACAAGTCTTTCCTTGTTTTCCTAAAATCAACCTGCTTATCATTTCTTATAGCACAGTAGTATTCCATCACAATCATATACCATAACTCGTTTAGCTATTCCCCAATTGATGGGCATCCCTTCAATCTCCAGTTCTTTGCCCCCACAAAGAGAGCTGCTATATGTATTTTAGAATGTAACTTCTCTTTTTTTTCCCTGATCCCCTTGGGAAATAGACCTAATGGTAGTATTTATGGATCAAAAGGTATATATAGTTTTATAACTGGTTAAAATTCCTGATTGCCCTCCAAAATAATTGGATCAGTTTATAGTTTCTCATCCCCTCCAATATGTCATTTTCCCATTAGGTGTAGGATGATATCTTAAAGTTGTTTTAATTTGCATTTCTCTAATCAATAAATGATTTAGAACGTTTTTTCATGACTGTATTTGGTTTGATTTCTTCATCCAAAAACTGCCTATTATACCTTTTGACCATTTATCAGTTGAGGAATGACTCATATTCTTATAAGTTTGATGAAGTTCTCTATATATTTGAGATAAACCTTTTAAATTAAATAATCGTTATCCATTTTACATTTCACAATGCTCTTACCTCCTATTTATTCATAAATTCTTTTTCCTATCCATAAGTATAATAGGTAATATGTTCCATGCTCTCCTAAGTTACATGAACATGACTGGAAAATGACTCAACAACAAAAAAGTCCTGGGTTTGTGTTGGCAGGTATACTCACTAGTATTTTACGCTATCTACAGTTAGTTTAAGTGGAGTATCTCTTAATTCTCTTCTTGCAGGGCTTTGTTGGTGACAGAGAAATGATGATTGATATGGGTTTATTTTATACCTGCTACTTTGCAAAAATTACTGTTTTCCAGATATCACCTAGTGTGCAAAAGGAAATACATTTCCTTACTGTCCATTCTGTTTCCTTCCACTTCTTTTTCTTTCCTTATTGCTATTGCTAGCATTTCTAATACAATATTGAATGATGCCAGTGATAATGGACATCCTTGTTTCACTCCTGATCTAACAGAAAAGGCTTCTAAGTTATCCCCATTATAAATAATGCTTGCTGGTGGCTTTAGGTAGATGCTTCTTATCATTTTAAGGAACAACCCATTTCTGTTTGTGTTTTCAGATGTTTAAATATGAATGAGAGTTATATTTTGTCAAAAGCTTTTTCTGCATCTGTTGATGTAGTTATGATTTTTGTTACTTTTGTTATTGATACATTCAATTATGTTTATAGTTTTCCTTAAGTTAAATCATCTCTGTGTTCTTGGAATAAATTTCCCACTTGATCACAGCATGTAATTTTTGTGATATGTTATTGTAATCTTCCAACAAGTATTTTATTTAGGATATTGCATCCATATTCTTTAGTGAAATTGGTCTGTAATGGTCTTTCTCTTGTTATACTTGTTTCATAAAAGAGGGCTGATAGAAATCCTTCTTTGCCTGTTATTCCAAATGATTTATTTAATGTTCTAATTAGTTGATCATTAAATGTTTGGTAGAATTCACTTGTAAATCCATCTTGTTCTGATACTTTTATTCTTAGGAAACTCTTTTATAGCCTGTTCAATTTCTTTTTCTAAAATAGGTTTATTTGGATATTCTTTCCTCTTCTGTTAATCTAGGAAGTTTATATTTTTGTAAGTATTCTTTCATTTCATTTAAATTGTTTCATTTATTGGCATATAATTGGGCAAAATAACTCCTCATAATTGTTTCGATTTCATGTTCATTAGTGGTATTTTAGTGGTATTTCACCCTTTTCATTTTTTGATACTGATGATTTGGCTTTCTCTCTTTTTCAAAAAAAAAATCATATTAACCAGTGGTTTGTTGAGTTTGGTTTTTTTTCATAAACCAACTCCTATTTTCATTTATTCAGTGATTTTCTTACATTGGAAGTTTATTAATCTTACCTTTAATTTTGGTGATTTCCAATTTGGTGATTAATTGGGGATTTTCTAGTTTTTTCAATTGCATACACAAATCATTGGTCTGTTCCCTCTTAATTTTATTGATGCAGGTATTTAGAAATAAATTTTCCTCTGCTTTTGCTGCATCCCATAAGTTTTGGTATGTTTCATTATTATCATTCTCTTAATCTGTATTTCCATGGTCCCTTATTAAATATAATTTATTATATCATATCTGAAAGTGATGCATTTAATATTTCCTCTTTTCTGCATTTCACTAAATAGTTTTTATGCCCCAGTATATGATCACTTTTTGTAAAGGTACCATGTACTGTTGAGAAAAAGGTATATTCTTTTCTGTTTCCATTCAATTCTCTCCAGATATCTATCATATCTAGCTTACATAAGATTCTATTCATGCCCTTGTTTAGTTCTAAGAGGGGAAAACTGAAATCTTCCACTATTATAGTTTTGCTATTTCCACCTGTAATTGATTTGCCTTTTCTTTAAAAATTTGGATGCCGCAGCATTCTGTACATGTAGGTTTAAGATTGATATTAATTTATTGTCTGTGATAGTTTTTATAACATAGTTTCCTTGTTTATCTCTTTTAATGCAATCTATTTTAGTTTTAACTTTGTCAGATTTCATGGTTGTTACCTTTTTTTTTGTATTAATTGAAGCATATAAGATTTTCTACTCAAGCCCCTTTATTTTAACTATGTGTATCTCTCCTTTTTAAATGTGCTTCTTGTAAACAGTATATGTCAGATTCTGGTTTTTAATCTAGTCTGTTATCCATTTCCATTTTATGGAAAGTGGTAATTGCTATTTGTAATACTTCCATTCAATTTTTCTTCACTGTTTATCCTTTTCTCCTCAGACATCTGATGTACTTGTGGTCACTGTTTTCCTAATCCACATCCCTTCTAAGATAGTAATGTCTCAAGCTTCCAGTTTTTTCTGTTTTCTGAGCTCTGTCTGGGAGTCTGACCTCAGGTACCCCTCTCATCCCCAAACCTGGATCAGGGGCATGTGCTCTTTCACCCTGTAGTCTCTTCCATGGCTACAAGCTTCATCCTTCCGCCCTGAAACCAAAACCAGAAACTGCTCTTTTGCCCCTCTGCCCTGCACTCATGGGCCTGTGCTTGTTCTTTCTGGCCCAGAACCACAGCCTGGGACCTTATCTGGTCAGTGTACCTGGGCCTCTTCAGCACCAGTGGAAGGCCTTTCCATCTTCCCCATCAGTCATCTGACCCACACCCTGGTGGTGGGTTGAAAGTTCCTGAAGCTGAAGCTGCTGTCCCCACAGCTTGTTGTTTGATCATTTGGAGATGTCTGCACTCCAATCAGGCCCAGACCACATCCAACAGATCTGGTCTTTCCTAATGTTTGTTTTGTTTTGTTTTGTTTTTTTAAGTTGTCTTAGGCTGGATAACTACCCCCAATTTTTAGTTATTTCTGCCATACTAAAGTTCATTTGAGGCATTATTTTAAGTTGTTTGTGGGGAGATTTGGCAAAACCAGGTAATTTCCTGCTTTATTCCATCTTCCCAGAATCGTTTCTTCAGGTATCCACTGAAGTCCTAAATTCTGCTTTAATCTTAGTGCCTTCCCTCTATGGATTATCTCCAATCCCTGTCTATATATTCTTTGTATATAGTTGCTTGCATGGTGTCTCCCCTATTAGGCTAGAACTTCCTTTGTTTTTTGCCTTTCTTTGTATCCCCAGTGCTTAGTCACAGTGCAGAATGTTGCCTAGATTGTCAATTGTTAAAAAACAATTTTGCTGCGTTTTTTTTCTTTAAAAAATCTCTTATAAAGGGAGGAATAAGGATACAGAGGCAAATTTAAGTGATGTATATAAGCAAAGCAGATAGGAAGAGAATGGGTAAAATTGTCTTTGGAAAGCAGACACTGCTTTTTAAGAGTGCAGTGCTTATTCCTGAGACAAAGGCAATCTTAGAAGATCAATATTCTAGTGATGATACTATTATAGTTTTAAATCATAAAATATCATAGTTTCCAAAAAGTTAAATTTTATCCAGTGAACAATGGAGAGACCCATGGTGGGCATAAATAAGCTACAGGATATTACCAGCAAGGAATTGTACAGTTGAACCATTGTCAGAGAAATATGTGTGAATGGAGAACGAAGTGGGCTAGTCGTGCTAAAAGTGGGGGATAACTTAAAACCCATGTATCAACATTGGGATCTCTGTAATGGGAATAAATCTGGAGGAAGTTTATTGTAGAATCTCTCTGGGAGATTTTTGAGAGGACATGCACTGATACGAAGGTGTGAACGAGTCACAAGCTGCACCATTGGAGAGAGTACGCAAATGAAGTCCCAGGTGTAAAAATAGATGAACGTCACAGGACAATGAAGATTTTTTTTTATCGTACTAGAATTTTGTTCTTTTGCATACCTCAAAATAAGTTCAGTATGCCTGGATTTTTATTGCACAGAGATTTTGTTGTAATAGCACTGGTACTGAGGAAAGAATCCTGTGTGAACTGAGAATTCCAGCTTTTCTTGGTTCTCTTTTTTTTTGCATGACCTTGGATAGGTTATTTACTACAGGTTAGAACAATTTAGACAATTTAAATACTAATCCATGACCACTACCCTTTTAAGGAAGAGGAAACAGGTCCCAGAATTCAAGTACTTACTTGACTTACACAGGTAGAAAGTAGAAGAACCCAGATTCAAACTGAAGTACTCTAACATTAAATCCAGTTAGTTCCTTTTCTACTAGCCAAGCTTTCCCTGATACCATAGGAACTCGGAGTTGGTATCCTTTCTAGTTCTGTGAAGTAAAAAGGATCATTACTCAGTATTTCCAAGGCATGTTCGTTCCCTTGAGAGTCATGCATGTTTGTGGGATCTTTGTGTTGTACAAGAACTTAGAATTGCAGGTATGTTTACACACACATATATATATATATATATATATATATATATATATATATATATATATATATATACACACACACACATTCAAATCTGACATGTCACTTAACTAGTTGTTTGACCCTAAGCAAATCAGTTAACCTCTTTCTGCCCGAGTTCCCTTCAATACTGTAAAATGGGGGTGATAATTATAACACCTACCACCCAAGGGTGTTGTGAGGATCTAATAAGTTAATATTATAAAGAGCTTTACAAACTTTAAAGTTTTGGACCAAAACTCACTGACAAAAATTCCTGGGAAAACTAGAAATCAGTATGGCAGAAACTAAGTATAGACCAACATCTTAGACCCTATACCAAGATAATGTTGAAATGAGTATGTGATTTGGACCTAAAGGGTGATAACAAGCAGATTAGGAGAGCATGGAATAGTTTACCTGTTAGATCTATGGATAAGGGAAGCACTTAGGATCAAATGAGATAGAAAACATTACTAAATATAAAATGTATAGTTTTGGTTATATCAAATTTAAAAGATTTTGCACAAAAAACCCAGTATAACAGAATAGAAATACAGCAAAAACTGGGATACGATTTGTATAGCAAGGGTCTCTGATGAAGGCCTCATTTCTCAAATATATATAGGACTGAGTCAAATTTAGAATACAAATCATTCCCCAATTGATAAATGATATGAACAGGCAGTTTTCAGGTGAAAAAATCAAAAGTATAGGTATGCAAAAATGGGCTAAATCACTGTTAACTAGAGAAATGCAAATTTAGACAGCTAAGGTACCACCTCACCTATCAGGTTGGCTAATATGATAGAAAAAGGGAAATGATAGCTGTTGGAGGGGATGTGAGAAAATTGGGACATTAATGTATTGTTGGTGGAATTGTGGACTGATCCAAACTTTTCTGGAGAATAATTTGGAACTGTGCTGAAGGAACTGCATACCTTCTGCTCCAGCAATACCACTACTAGGTCTGTATCCCAAAGAGATCAAAAAAGGTGGAAAAGGATGGACCTGTATGTCCAAAAATATTTATTAGCAGCTCTTTTTGTATTGGCAAAGAATTGGAAGTTGAAGGGATACCCATCAATTGGGGAATACCTTTACAAGTTGTGGTATGATTGTAATGGAATACTGTTGTATTATAAGAAATGCTGAGCAGGCTGATTTTGGAAAAACTTGAAAAGACTTAAACTGATGCAGAATGAAATGAACAGAAATAGAACGTTGTACACAGTAATATTGTACAATGATCATGATCATTTATGAATGACTTGGCTATGCTTGCTTAGCAATACAGTGATCCCAGATGAATTCCAAAGGACTCAAGATGAAAAGTGCTATCCACTTCCAGGGAAAAAACTAATGGAGTCTGAATCTGAATACAGATCAAAGTATACTATTTTTCGCTATATTTATTTCATGGGTTTTTTTTTTTGGTCTGTGTCTTCTTTCACAAAATGATTAACATGGAAATATATTTTACATGAAATGGCACATATGCAACCTACATCAAATTGCTGCTTGCCCTCTTAGGGAAGGAAGAGGAAGAAAAAATTGGAACTCCAAAAAAATTTTAAACAAATGTTTAAAAGTCTTTTTACATGTAATTGGGGGTTGGGATGGGGAGAAGGATGGGGTTAAGTAAATTGCCCAAAGTCACACAGCTAGTGTGTGAGGCTGGATTTGAACTGGGTTCTTGCTGACTTGAGGGCCAGTGCTCTCTCCACTGTGCCACTTAGGTGCCCCAATAAAATATATTTTAAAAAACCAACAACAATATTCCAAAAAAAATTTAGCAAATCCTTTTTCTTTGGGGAAAAAAAAGACAAAACAAACCAGTTTATAAATACTAGCTGTTGTTATTTGGAGTAGGTAGTTAGTGCTGCAATGGGGCTTGGATTCAGGAAAACTTTTTGTGTGTTCAAATCTGGCCTCAGATACTGACTAGCTGTGTGACCCTGGGAAGTCATTTTGAAAAATGACTCTTTTCTCAGTTTCCTTCTCTGTAAAATGAGCTGGAGAAGGAAATGATGAAACCGTTCCAGTATTTTTGCCAAGGTTTAAAACTCCAAATAGGGTTACAAAGTGTTGGGCATAATGGAAACGAACAACAGCTATACTATACGAGGTTAGCTGCCATAATTTATTTCTCAGTTACATCATTAGTTACATAACCAAACTGTATTTAAAAGATGTGACACTTCCCTATGGGGCCATTCTGCTAGATACTCATTTATATTGCTTCTATGAAACTAACTTCTCACTGTAACTTATAATGTAATTTCACCTCATATCCTGTTTTTCTGGATTAATGATAGTAGTCATGTAGGTCATAAAAAATGAGAACTCTTCTGGGTTTTAATGCTATTTGGCTTGTAACACTACTTGAGGGATGTTAAAAAGCCTAAGAATAGTAAGATATGTTGAAAATTGATGACTGAACCAAAAGCATTTGTTAAGCACTTACTTGTAAGCCTAGGGAGATGAACACAAAAGCAAGAGAGCCCCCCCCATGCCTTTACAGAGTTTATATCACAAGAAGAGAGGCCATCCATACAGGAGACTGGTGGCTGGGGAGGGATAATTTATCCTGGAAACTCCTGGGGATGGTGCCTGGAGCCATTGAGGAATTATTGACAAGCCCCTTCTATAAGCAATGATGGTATTAATAATTAATTCCCTGAGCAAGAGGAGGGCATAGCAGAGTTGTGATGGCTATGGTAACAAGGTGTGGTTGGGGTTGGCTAGCCATGGGGGCTCTTTTTACCTGCTATTAGTGTTGCAAATTTCCCCGTTTCCCTCTTTCTCTTCTCTAGGCTGGTTGGTCTCCTCTTCATATTGCTGCCTCTGCTGGCCGGAATGAGATTGTGAAAGCTCTTCTGGGGAAAGGAGCTCAAGTAAATGCTGTCAATCAGAATGGTTGTACCCCACTGCATTATGCAGCATCCAAAAATAAGCATGAGGTACAATGAATGAAACTGAAAGCATTTCTTCGGGTACTAAGCTCTAGAGCAAAATGATCTCAAATGGTCCCATCCACTTTTTTCTCTCCATTTCTTCAGATCGCTATCATGTTATTAGAAGGAGGTGCTAATCCTGATGCTACTGACCACTTAGAGTCCACTCCATTGCATAGAGCCTCGGCCAAGGGTAATCTGAAGATGATCCAAGTCCTCCTGCAGTACAAGGCCTCCACAAACATCCAAGATTCTCAAGGGAACACTCCATTGTGAGTATGAAATCATGGTCCTTTTGATTTTACAGATTTGGAAGGGACACAAAGGCCATCATAAGGCCTTCCCTGAACAGGAAGCCCCCTGTGTTGTGCCTCTTTTCCTGAAGACTTTCAGGAAGGGAGAACCAACCATCTTTGGGGGTAGTTCCTTCCACCTTTGAAACTACAGCTCCATGCATTAGGATATTTTTCCTTTGATCAGACCAAAATTTGCCTCTTTAAACTCCCACCCCTTTTTCCTTGTTCGGCAGCCAAGCAGGACAAGTCTTAATCTCTTTTCCATGTGATGACTCTTTAAATAATTAAAGGCAACTGTCTTGTCCCAGGGAAATCTTTCCTTGGCCAAACATTCTCATTTCCTTCAGTTGATCCTTAAGTATTCTGACCTCTAGGAGGCAGTGTAGTACAATTGAAAGAACAGTCTCGAGTTCAGATACCATTTCTGATATTTACTTCCTGGGGGACTTGGGGCAAATCCCAGCCCTTCCTGAGCTTCAATTTCTTCTCTAAAATGAGGAGCTTGTAGTCAATGGCTTCCAAGGGTTCTGCCGGCTCCAGTCTCCATGTGGTTGCCCTTTTGTGGGTACCTTTCTAAAATTTGCCCAGAACTGAGCACTATACTTGGGGTGTGGTCTGACCAGGACTTGGTACCAAGGTGTTCCCTCTGCTGCCCACCACCTTCCCAGCTCTAAACATTCATAACTCAGGATTGTGTTAGTTTTAACTGCTAAGTTGTACTTTTAAATTTGGAGTCGGCCTGGCATTGGGCCTGGAAAGCCGAGGAATTCTGGCAGCTCTCTTGTCCGGAGACCTTATTCTTCTACACCATGTTTCAAACCAGAAATACTGACAGTCCTCAACTTAAATCTTGTTTGGTTATGCTTTAAACATTATGCATTAAAATCTCTCTTCCTATCATCTTTTTAAAAAATCTTTTCTAGCTTGTTCAGATGCAATGCTCAGTCTTCTTAGAGAGGTCTCTGAGCCAGAACGCCTAAGGTTCAGTTCCAGCTCTTTCACTAACTAACTGGGACCTCGGCAAAGAATTTAACCTCTCTGCATCCCAATTTCTTCATCCATAAAATGGTAGTACTTAAAATAGGAAGGGAACCACAAAGTCATGAAGCCTGATCTTCTCCCCACGGTGGGGAACTACCTGTCACATTGAGAGGCTCTAATTGTGAGGAAGGCCTTCTTTAGGATGACCCAAAACCTGCTTCCCTGTGACTTCTTCCTTTTCATAGTTCTGTGCTCTTGAACTCATATAATGAATCACAGGATCTCCAAGTTGAAAGGGACTTCTCTATCCAATCCATCCCCAAATCAGCATGTCCAAAACTGATTCTTCCCCCAGTCTCTCCCCTCTTCCACACTTCCTATTTCTTCCAGTCACCACCATCTGTTGAGTCTCCCAGGTTCATAAACTCACATTATCCTCAACCATTCACTCTCTCTTACCTCACTCTAAAAACTAGATCGCCAAATCTGGCTTGTTTTTATTCCCACAATTCTTTATTCGCTTTCTGTTTAGCTTACATATACTTACTGTCTTCTCCTTAATCTTTGGGAGTAGAGATTGCTTCATTCGTTGATATGGTATCCCCAGTGCCTGGCACACATAATAGGCCTTTAATAAATACTCATTGATTGCTAAATATGCCCAGTTGTTTTAGAGAGAGCTCGGTGACACCACGTGGACAGAGCTCTGGTCCTGGAGTCATGAAGACTTGTGTTCAAATCCAGCCTCAGGCACTTACTAGCTGTGTGATCTTGGGCAAGTCACTTCACCTCTGGCTGCCTTGGTTTCCCCATCCCTTAAATGGGGTCATAATATTACTTTTCATACAAGGTTGTTTTGAGGATCAAATGAAATAATAATTGTAAAGTGCTTAGCACAGTGCCTGGCACATAGGAAGTGTTGCATAAATGTTAGCTATCATTATTAGTAGTGGTATTAGTATTGAAATTCCAGAGAAGATGCTTACAAGCTGTGTGATCTTGGGCAAGTCACTTAACTGCTATCTGCCTCCGTTTCCTCATCTGTTAAATGGGGGTCATAATAGCAAGATCATTACAAGAATCAAATGAGATATTTGTAAAGTGCTTAGTACAGTGCCCCAAACACAGTAGGTGCTTAATAAATGCTTCTTTCTGTGCTTTAATGTTTTTATGAGGTCATTTCAGGTTCCCTGCACCACCAGTCATTCTCTAAGCATTTTTTTTTAAATCACCAGCTCTGTGCCAGGCACCGTGGTAGATACCGGGGATAGAAATACAAGGAAAGATAGAGTGCCCACTCTTTGGAGCTTGTATGGTCAGGTTTCTATTCTCTACCATCTTAACCATCACCCCTCTGTGAGCACGTTATTCCTCCTCGTGCCCCACAAGATGCTGAGGCCTCCTGGCACCAGTTGCCTTGGCCTGAACCCAACAGTAGTAGGACCTCTTGTTTTGTATGCTATTTTTCTGATCGTTCTTATAGGCCATTCTTATTACTAAGATGAAACTTGGAGATGCAGCATAGGCCAGTAGGAAGGGATCCAGGCCTTTTGCTTCTCAGTCCTGGCCCGAATCCTTATCTTACCACTTCTTAGCCTCATATAAGCCAGGGAACCTTTCTGAACCTCAGTGGCCCTCATGGCAGAGCAAAAGGGAAGTAGGACTTGTGCTCTCTACATGACATAGTAGTTGTACAGAATGCATTTGACAGATTCTCAAGTACTCTAGAAATGTGATTTACTCTCCTTGCAACCTAGGACCAAATTCACTTTCAAGAGTGGCAGTAGTCATATCCCAGTGTGCATTTCTGCAGAGTGGTGCTCCAAGTCACCTATCTTCACATAAACTGCTGTTAACGTCTTGTTCCCTCTCCTGTATTTCTGCAATCAGCTTTAGAACCAAAATACAGAATTTTATACTTATTCCTTTGAAACTTCATTTTGTTGGCTTTTCTACCTTTTTCAGCTTCACAAAGTCATTTGGAATCCTGCTTCTGTCATCCAACTCTGAACTTTCTTTCTCAATTTGGTGTTTTTCCCAAAACATAATGTGCCAATGTCCTCGTGTCATTGATGAGATGTTGTTCAGGACAAGGCAGAGACATTAATTGGCCTCCGGGAGACCTCTGCCCGTTTTTCACTCACACACTGGTGCACTGGGTATGGCCACCTTCATATACTGTCATCAATCCTTGTGTCATTTGTGTATCCATATGGGAATCGTGAGATTCTTTATCAGATGTCTTGATATCTCAGTTCCTGAAATCGAAAGCCGTAATCACCTGCTTGGGGAGACAGTGTGGTACAGTGGAAGAGGATGCTGAATTTGGAGTCAGAACTTGAATTCAAATTCTGCCTCTGCCTCTGCCATTACCTACATATACGACCCTAGAGCAGTCCCTTCCTCCTCTGTGGGCCTCAGTTTCCTCCTCTGTAAAAGGAGGGAGTAGGACCCCCTAGCCTCTGGATCTAGCACTTCCTTCCTGGGTCTCACTAAAAGAGCCTCTATAAAATGAATAGTTTGGATTTAGTCTCTGAGGGCCCTTCCAGCTCTAGATGTAGTATCCTATGTTTGACCTCAGCCAGTCACTTCCTCTTAGTTTCCTCCCCTGTAAAAGCAGTGATTTGGACTAGAGGGGGTCTCTGAGGTCATCTCCATCTTTAAATCTTAGATCCTCTGATCCACCAGTCTAGTATCCCTGTCAAAGAAGAAAACGGGGTTAATTGGACATGACTTTTCCTGTATTTTAATATTAAACAACCAAAACCAGGTGTCCGTTTCCTAAAGTCAAGCCAAGAACCAAAGAAGGACTTTAGCGACTCTTACTTGAAAATATTGTGAAGTAGCTCATGTCTTCCATCACCTTACTTAGTTGATAAACATTTCTCTTTTTTTCTTTTTGAAATTTGTATCGATTACTTTTGTTCTTACTTCCCCTTCATTTCCAAAGTCCAAACCCCTCCCTCTCCTACTCAGGAAGTCCTTTCTTGGAACTGAATCAAAAAAAAAAAGGAAAAGGAAAAAAGTTAAGCACAACTAATCCTCACATCAGCCAGAGCATCCCTTAGACCCCAATATGGCCACAGTAAGCATGGTGCTCCTCAGGTGATCATTTCTGTTTCAGTGGCATGTCCGTCCCACAATGGGATGTGTTTCCCAGATATTTCTCAACTATATGCCAACTGTGTTGATATCCCTGGACAGTTTTGACCTCTTCATGCCAAAGCCTCCAATTGCCACATTTAACTAAACTTGCTACCGGTAGGAGCCAAACAGAAACTCAGTTCCACAGTGTTGCTTCTGTCACCTCACTGGACCCTTCCAGAAATAAAAAACCCAGAGCTTTGTGACTTTTGACTAAAGTGATGACGATGACCATGGCCAAGTGGTTGGTGCTCCAGGAGAGCACACCCCATTAGAACTAGTTCCTGCTCATCTGGTGACTCTTCTGGTTGTGAGGGTGAATAACAGTTGAGGTGATGAGTGACAAAAGACAGGAAGTTTAGGGCCTTACTTCTCTTTTTACCCCCTAATCCAGGGAGCAGGGTCATCGTCCCACCCTTCCTCAGCTTCAAACCAAGAGCAGCTGTTCCCACTGCTTTCCTATGAGGCCCTCTGGGGCCAGCTCTCTGCATATCCACCCTCTGCAACTATCCTGGATCTACGCCCATATCCAAGCTTCTGATCTTACCAAAACTGCCAACTTTGCAAATTTGAAAAGCTATAAAAACGTTAACTAGTATTATTATTACTACGGCAGCCACAGCAACCCGCCTCTCTTAGAGCATGGCAGCCACAGCCGTGTAGGTCTCTGCTTCTCTTTCTAAGCACTCAGACTATTTATTTAGCCAGATAGTTTAAATTTTGACAGGGATGAAGGTCAAGCTGACTGTAATTTGCCCTAGCTTGCGTTGCTGATGGGCATTGGGATCGGACCACTGTGCTTCCAGCCTGGACAAAATGGGATGTCCTAGTTTCAAAACCCAAACCCATTAAGCGGTTTTCTGATTTTCTTCTGGTTCTTTTTCTGCTTTGAGATAGAATCCATGTGGACCTATAGATCTGAATTCATTTATAATAACTTACAATAATTATCTTCTCACCTGTCTAGGCTTTCAGCATCTAGTATGCCTGTCGCTAGACTAGTCCCACTGTCCCATTTGTTACTTTTTTTTTTTTTTTTTTTTTTTTAAAGTTTGCTGAGGCAATTAGGGTTAAGTGACTTGCCCGGGGTCACACAGCTAGGAAGTGTTAAGTGTCTGAAGATCAGATTTGAACTTCGGATCCTCCTGACTTCAGGGTTGGTGCTCTCTCCACTGCGCCCCCTAGCTGCCCCTCATTTGTTACTTTTACACCATCTGCCCCAAGTCATGGCCAGGAAGCTGGCGTCCAAGCCAAGCAGAGCTGGCTTTGAAGTCCTGTTTTCGTCCAGGCAAGATCTTACCATCCCTTCCAGCATCCCAGGCTTTAAGGTTTTAAGTTGTAGAGAGTATGCCGACCTACATTGGCATTAGGAGTTTCCTATACTCAAGAAGTCAGAGGTCCAGGCCCTAACCTAGCCAACGATATCTTAAAAGCCTCTTCTACTGCCGCATCCCTACTGTTGGTTATCTTCATTTATTTCAGATTTGGGGAAAGTCTCATCTCATCTTGGTCTTTGCTTTTTCTACCTCTCTTCTTCTGGATCCCTGGTGTTTTTTGTGTGTCTTTTTTTTTTTTTTTTTTTTTTTTTTTTTTTTTTTTTTTTGTAGAGACCATTTTCCCTTTTTGTCCTTAGCTTAGCATCCCCTTGTCTTCTTCTCTGACTGCAGATTGCAAATTTGACCTCATTTTTCTGAAGCTGCATTAGTCCCTCCCCACCAGTGGGCATTGATTGGCAGATGGGCAGAACTTCCTTTTTGAGCACTCCCTCTCCTCGGTCCCTCCCCCAGTCATTCTCCTAGTCTCCAAGCCCTGTATAAGTAATAAAAGTGATGGTTACCTAATGGGAGGAGCTTTGGAACACGAGAACCAAAGAAGGTTCTCTATTTAAGGATGGCCTGCCCGGGAGCACTTCAGCTCAGTCACTAGTGTGTACCCTGCCAAGCCGATGCTAACCACTTCTCCTTGTGATTTCCAAATGCAGACACTTGGCTTGTGACGAGGAAAGGATTGAAGAAGCAAAACTGCTGGTTTCCCGAGGAGCGAGTGTCTTCATTGAAAATAAAGAAAAAAAGAGCCCTTTGCAGGTAGCAAAAGGTGGCCTTGGCGCTGTGCTGAGAAGAATGGTGGAAGACTAGCTTGGCCTAGGGCTTTGTATGATCTGCTTCACAGCTGGTTGCTTTCGTCACTGTTATTATTAGTGTTCTCCGTTTTTTTTTTGAAACTGATAAGCTAAGTGCTCAAGACCACGATGTTGTTATTTGTTAATGGTTTATGGAAATAAAGGTTTTACCATTTCAGGATCTCACTGTTTTGTCCACTGGCTGATATTTTGGTCCCAAATACCGATTTCCCTTTTAAAATAGTAGATTTTCGAAATTCAGCTACAATGATATTTCTTAGTTTCTCCCACCTTTGGCCAAAAGAAGGACTCTGCTTGATGTGCAGTGAAAAGGCCAGAAAGTTGGGGTTGGGGAATATGTCCTTCATTTGATACTTTACCAAATCGGGAACCAGCAGTGGGTTTCCTCCGGACAACAGCTAGAAGCACCCCATTATGGCTAGATGTCCCCTAACAATTTCCTATACAAACAACTTCCTAGATCTCTACATGTCAAAGGTTGAGTGGCCTGCCTTGCTTCGAGCACTGCAATAGATTCTATTTGATCCCATTGTCCTCCAGAACTTGCCATAAATATAATGAATTCCGACTCACTGCCTTTGACGCGCCAGTGTCCTGCCAATCCCTATTTCTAATGAAGTCCTTGGAAAGTAACAGGCAGCTTGATGTTACAGTGGATGGAGCATTGGCCCGGAAGTCAATAGAACCCAAGTTCAAATCCAGCCTCAGACATTAACACTTCCTAACTGTGTGGGGATGCTAGGCAAGTCACTTAACCCCAATTGCCTCAGCAAAAAAAAAAAAAAAAGTAAGGAACATCTTCCACCTTCCTTCCAAACATCCATGTTCACAATTCTGAAGTTGTACATTTTCCCTTCTTTTCCATCATTCCCCAGTTAGCAAAGTCTTGTTGATTTTTTAACACTAGATCTTCCCATCTCACCCAGAATGGAACTATAGGGGCTACTCACAGGCCTACTACTGCTACTACTACCACTGATGAGTATGGGAGCACTTGCCTTAAGAGCTAGTATTTCTATAGCACTTTTTTTAGGGGGGGGAGGGGGAGGCAATTGGAGTTAAGTGACTTGCCCAGGGTCACACAGCCAGGAAGTGTTAAGTGTCTGAGATCATATTTGAACTCAGATCCTCCTGACTTAAGGGCTGGTGCTCTATCTACTGCACCACCTAATTCCTCCTTATATAGCACTTTTTTAAGGTTTACAAAGTGCTCTATGTTGGTTAATGCCCTTATTTTATCCTCACAACAATCCTGTGAGTTAGATGCTGTTATTATCCCTATCCTATGATGATACAAAGAACAGCAAAGTTTTGCCATGGATCACACGGCTCTGAAGTGTCTGAGGCAGGGTTTGAATCCTAGTATTTCTGACTCCCCAGACCCACATTCTATCCATTGCACCACCTTGCTGCCCCCCTTAAGTTCCACCTACCCCACCCCTCAGCCTCACCCCCTGAAGTTCACATAAATGCCAAACGGTGCAGCTGCCCAATCAATATAGCCTGCTGCTTCTCAGTGCCCATCTCTAGCCTCAACCTTCACTCGAGCTGGGATTACGGGCAGATGCCTTATGTCTTGCTAATTTTGTTTGTACCCCCACAACATCTCTCCTGTCTTATCATCTCTCCACTCACATGGGTGATACTCTTAAGTCCGATTTTCCTCACCTCTTGCCTGGACCAAACAGCCTCCTCACTGGTCTCTCCCCTTTAATCCATCTGCCACACAGTTGCCAAAAAGTCTTCCTAAAGCACGTCTATCCATATCTCTATATTCCAAAATCTTTATGATTCCCTATTGCCTTAGGATAAGGTCCTCAAGCTGACCTTTTCCAACCTGGCTCCCTGTGCCCCCCCATCCAGTCTTTAGTGAGCTAAACATAATGATGAAGGAGAACCTGCCCTTATCCTCCAAAACCTCATGGTCCATGTCAGGACATAACTAACACGTCTCAAAGAACCATGTTCTCTCCAAAAGTAAAATGTCAGCTAGGGACCCCCATTTGAGGCCCATTTGTCAGGCCAAGTATAATGCAAACTCCAACGAATGAGAGGATAGGGATGGCTTTAGACATTGTTCATTGCCTACATTAGAAGGGCACTCCTTATCTCCTGTACCTGGGATTGCAGCATTACTCATTAGGTGGGGATAGGCCATTGCTCTACAGGACAGTAGTAGTAGTGTCCTCCAGACACATCCTGGGGAAGAGATGGGGAAAATCTTACCCAATAATGATTTCTGTTTGAATGTGAATTAGCTTACCAGCTCTTTTTCCAGGGACAGATAGCCAAGAGCAGTATTCTGAGAAATGGGGATATAACTGGAAAAATGGGATGGGAGAACGGGCAGGAATAGAGATTGCGTGTTCAGGCACTACCGAGGCAAACCTGGGCAAAAGGGTTCTGGGAATCGGAGAAGCGCCACAGGAAGACTAGGGCAGGCCGAAGAAGGGGAAGAAGAGCAATCCAGAAGGGGACTGTGGGAATTTGTCTGGAATTTTCCAGAATTGGGATAGACAGGGGAGGGGATGGCCTTTTGCTGAGACTTTGCAAAATTTCTCTTTTAGATATGGCTAATACGGGGATTTGTTTTGCCTGACTAGGAAGATATATATTGAGGGACTTGTTGGGGGAGTTTATTTCTTTTTTTAATGTGTTCAGTGTGTGAGGGGGTGGGGTGGGAGGTTCACAAGAGGGACAGATTAAAATACTTGTTACTCGAAAAATAAAACCAAAAAAAGGAAAAAAAACAATACCCACAAAACACTAAAATTATTGCAAAAATTTTTAAGTCAGAGATGTCATTTAAAGATGTCACTTTTAAAGTCATTAAATCATGATCAAATAAGAAAACATCTGTAAAGTGCTTTGTCAACTTTATAATAATAATAATAATAATGGCAGTTTGGTGTAGTAAGTAGAGCCAGAAAGTTCCACCTCTGACACATTCTAGCTATGTGACCCTGAGCAAGTCACTCATCCTCTCGATGTCCCAAGCAGCTAAGATGCACCTGTACTGGAAGAAGAAATCCCTTCATCTGGAAGTTCCCTATACCAATGAAATCACAGGTCTAAATGCTGTCCTTATTACTACTGATTCAGGGTGTAGAAAACATGGCCCCCATAATGAGAAGGATATAAAGGACAAACTCTGCCCACCCTGAAATTTCACTGAGTGTCAACCCCAAGATGAGACTTCTTTGAAAGACCTACTCCAGGCAGTGGGCATGGCAGTGCATGTCTATAATTACTGCTTCCAGGGAGACTGAGGCTGGCAGATCCCTTGAGTTTGGGAATTCTGAGCTATAGTAACAATGTCTTCACTAAGATCAGTATCAACATGGTGAGCCTCTGGGAGCAGGAGTGGGGGAGGCCACCGGATCGTCCCTCCCCACCCAGAGGGAAGACAAACCCATCTGGATCGGAGACCCATCATGTTCAGCAGTGGGATGGTCCAGCCATTCAAAATAGGCTCTGAACTTCCCTTGTGGGCAAGATAGGGAGACCTAGTCTTTAAAAAAAATTAAATCATAGAAGATATCCTATAGCCTCACCCATTTCATGTTTTAAAAAAAATTAAACGAAAGGAGAGAAAAAATCCTCCAGATGTCTTGTTAGAGCTTAGAAGGATTCTTAGGAATCATCCAATCTAGGGGTTATTAACCTTTTGGGGGGGGGGGGAATCACCAGCCTCCTTTAGCAGCTGATGAAGCTATAAACTCTTTTTCAAAACAGTTTTTAAATGCATAAAATAAAATACATTAGGATTACAAACGATATAAATCATATTGAAATACCCACAAGATAATTTTTTCAAGTTAAGGACCCCTGATCTAATTCAATTCTCTCACTTTCCAAGGGAAAACTGAGGCCTCAGAGAAGGCAAGGACTTTGCTGGGCTCCTTTGCTGAATTTGGAGACACTGGACAGAGCTGCATGAGTTCAGGTTTGTCCCAAGCAATGTGGGAAACAGCCAGGGGCCTAAACTACCTTTTGTCCTCGAGATACTAGAGTTTATTGCCTTCCCAGCTCTAATCCAAAGGGATGGGAGGCGGGGTGGGGGGCAATGCAAACAAGAAAATACAAGAAAAAACACCTACTAGAGAGGATGGGCTCCCTATCCCCACACAGATACTTCCAGTTCCAAAAGTCCCAGGTAGCTCTTTGTATTTAATAAAGAGAGGCATTGTGGCCAAAGGGGGGATTAAACGGGGACAACCAGCTTCCGGTGGCCCTGACAAAGACCACTTCCTATCTGTGCCCACCAACCAGAGAAGGAAGGATTCTGAGGATTGACCTGAACCCGGACAAGTAGCTGAAGTAAATTAGGGCCAAATCTCAATCTCCAGATTAAAAGGTTTCTTTTGTTAAAGTGAAAGCCCCCTTTTTGCTCCCCCCCAGCAGCCTCTCTCCCCACCTCCCACCTCTTGTTCTATTGTTGATGAATTTCTAAATGGCCTGCAGCTATTCTCTGTCAGTCAACAAACATTTATTAGCTCCTACTCCTATTTGCTAAGTGCTGGAGTAAGGGACCAGGTGATTGCTTGTGAGCACCACTGAGCCCTTCTTTTTTGACTTGATGATCTGGCAGGGCCTTGAGGTCGCCATTATGAATATTAATAAGAAGAAGAATATTAATAAATTTCTGATCCAGGATTATAGACAATGCAGCAAGAGATCCAGGGGAAATGATGCTGCTCAAAGCCAGTCTTTCTGCCTAACTGATCATAGGCCGCCCCCATCTCCCTGCTCCTGACCCCTTCCATGCTAGAAAGTTCTTGGGACAGCTAGGTGGCTCAGTGGATAGAGCACCAGCCCTGAAGTCAGGAGGATACTTCCTACTGTGTGACCCTGGGCAAGTCACTTAACCTCAATTACCTCAGCAAAATAAATAAATAATAATAATAGAAATTTCTCCATTGGACACCCATTCCTTTATGGCACAGTCATTTTTTAAAAGTCCTCTGGTAAAATCAAAGCACTCCTATGAAGTTTTTAAGGCAATTATCCAGTTGGAACAAATTAGCTCATCAGAGAAACAAGAAAAAAATCTAAGCAGAAGTGAAATATAGTGCAGCTCACCTTTTTTTTTTTCTTCTTAAAGACTAGCTCTTGAGGCAGCTAGGTGGCACAGTGGATAGAGCACCAGCCCTGAAGTCAGGAGGACCTGCGTTCAAATGTGATCTCACTTAACATTTCCTAGCTGTGTGACCCTGGGCAAATCACTTAACCTTAATTGCCTCAGGGAAAAAAAAACAAACCACTAGCTCTCCCCATCTTGGCCAGGCTGGAACTACAGAAGCCATTCATGGTCCTGACCCTACTAATGATTGGTTCTGTTTCCAACACTGAGCTACTTTGCAACGTGGTGCCCCCCCCATCCGGTCCACACCTTATTAAGGACAAATTTTGTGGGGACCCCCAAAACAGCATAGCCTGCTGTAGCACTCAGGACTCCCTCTCTCAAGAGATCTGCCAGCCTCAGCCTCCCAGGGAGCTGGAGCTGGGATTACAGGTGTGTGCCATCATGTTTGCTGATAATTCACCTTGGAGACGTGAGGTGGTAGAAAAGTCAGATGCAGCTCATGGAGCCCATCGTGGGCAAGACCCCACAGTCATTTGACATAGGGCAAGATGACCACACTAGAGAAAGAGATTGTGATGGTGGGCCCAAGTTCAGCAATCTTTCCCCTGCTTTTCCCTCCTCCCTCTCTCAAAGTTTTCAACAGGGAACCAGCCCAGTTCATAAGCTTCTCAAATGATACTTGTATATGCAGGTGGCCTTCACTTTATGCAAATGCTATCATTAAAAGTATTCATTTCTATAAGTACTAGAAGATATTCCTTAAGGTCACAGACCCCTGGCCCCCTCTTCTTCCTCCCCCTGGAGATTTGAGAAAGCCATGTACAATTTTTTGGCCTTCTCTTCATAGCAGAGGTCTGAATTTTTTTCTTTTTCTTTCATGAGGTAAAACACCTCCCAGTACCTTGTCGTAAAATTCGGGTTAAGTAAGTACTTGGTAACAGGCCCTGTGCCATCTGTTGGACAGCCTGTGCTGTCTGCAGCTTCCTCAAAACTCTCCCCCAAGTCCCATGTAATTTCTTATGCTGACCCACAATATAGTAAAACCTTAATGGGTCTATTAGGGGTTCATTATTTGCTTTACAAAACGTGGATTTAGCACAAATTTCCTTGAAATAGCAATGGCCCCTAAAATACTTCTTTCTTGTTCCTTTTCTTTTCTTTCTTTCTTTTTCTTTCTTCCTTCCTTCCCTCCCTCCCTTCTTTCTTTTTTTTCTTTCTCTCTCTCTCAATCCTGGTCAACACAAACTAGAGGCCTTGGATTAAATCCATCTAGCTGGCTGTTTTTGTGTGAACAGAAAGCTAGGGATGATTTTTACCTTTTAAAATGTAATGCTGGCCTCCCGGGCTGTAGTTTGCCAACCCCTGTTCTAGTGAACTCCCAGTGAAGAAACTTCCTCCACCAATGCAGATGTGCTTTTGCTTGGTCCCAGTTGCCTGGGATACTCGGAAGTGAGCAAACTGGCTAAAGCCAGTAGGGGTTGAGATGTGGCAGCATTTAACCCAAGTTTCTCTGACTTCCTGATGAATCAGAACATTCTGTTCACTTTGAGACACCACCCAGATCACTTTGGAGAGTTTACACAGCGGAGGAGCCAGTGTGAGCTTGAGAAATCCTTCATGCTTTTCCTCTAGTTCTCTAAGAGATCTGTCCTGAGTTAATTAGTGATCTTTAGAAGAAATACTCATTCTGCTGGGCTAGCCATGGTAAAGCTGTAAACTCTTCTTGGTTGGCAATAATACAAAGAGCACGGGGGCAGAATCGAGCCTTCCCAAAGCTATCTCATCCCACCTGCCCGTGGAATAGAAACGAGAAATGAGATTATTGGGTCCAAGTCACAAATGCCGCCAAGTTGTCTTTTAAACTAGAAATCATCAATCATTTATTGTGGACATCATAGTATGGCAGAGTTATCGGGGCCCTTAGAAACCATTTGGTCTACCCCCAGCCCTCATGTTACAGATGGGGAAACTGAGGCTTGGAGAATAGAAGGGATTTTCTCAGTCACACTTGGAGATAATGGCAGAGACACCATCTCCGGACTCCCAGGTCCAAGGATCTCTGCATCCATCAAATTGCCTTTGCGCATTTTAGAAATCTAGTTAAGCAAAATAACCCATTGCCAAGATATTGTGCAGGAGCCCTTGGATTTGGGGGTAGCTAAAAGGAGCCTCTTGCCTGAGATTCAGAGTAGGAAATATGTGGATGTCTAGGCTATAATCACACACAGGCTTTGTTATGGGGGGTTTCCATGGCAACTCAGCTCCAAACACTACCGGTGGGTTGGCTGTAGTGCAGCTGTGTCTTTAGTCACAGCCTATTTCTCCTCTCCTTCAGCCTCCTCGTGGTTGGGGGCCAATAATTCAGGCTCTTTGGCTGATGGAGGCACTTCTCGGGGGGCAGTTTCCTGGGCTGGCACTGACTCGTACTCCGAACTTTGGAGTGTCTTCGTCATAGGCCTGTGGGAAAGAACAGGACACAGGAAAGAGAGCATTAACGAGATAAAATTAAAGGAGTCAGGCGTCTGGAAACTGAGGCACATCCTCTCTGCTGAGCAACAGGCAAGGCCCACAACTGGATAAGCAAAGTGAGAAAGACATCACATCTAAAGAGGGAAGGAAAGTGGAATAAGCACTTAGTAAGTTGGTTATATGGTAGGCACTGTGCTAGGTACAAGGGATATTTGAGAAGAAAAGATTGGGGGAGGAAGAACGCAAGGGCAATCTTCAAATCAAGAAGCCATTCGCTGGGATCCTAGCTCTGTAGCTGAAAGAAGCCATCTAGTCCAACTCCCTCCTTTTGGCAGAGTTGGAAACTGAGGACCAGGAAAGAAGTGACTTGCCAAAAGTCACACGGTTTGACCCTCGGTCCTCTGGCTCCAGAGCCAGAGCTCTTTTCACTGTACTAGAGAACACAAGGTAGCCAGGATGTCTGTCCAAAATGAATTAGACTCAGTAACTCTAATAACTCCAAGCCACGGACAGAAAGTGCCATTGATTATTTGACCAGCATGAGAGGTCTCCTGGTCTTGCTTTAAGACTCTACTTCCCCACATGGCCAATCTTACTAAATGTCACTGGTTTAGAATATGACATGATATTTTTAATGCCATTTTTTACATTTGTTTTTAAAACTTTGAGTTCCAGATTCTCTCCCTTCCTCCTTCCTCACCCTCACCCCCTTTAAAAAGGCACATGTGAAGTTTTGCAAAACATTTCCATAAAAGTCATGTTGTGAAAGAAAACGTAGATCTCCCCCGCCCAAAAAAAAAAAAAACCCTTAAGAAAAATAAAGTTTAAAAAAACAGTATGCTTCGATCTGGATTCAGACACAATCAGTTCTTTCTCTGGGTACAGATAGCAGTTTTCATCCTTCACAATAGTCTTGGATCATTATACTGCTGAGAAGAGCAAAGTATATGATATGATATGATATGATATGATATGATATGATATGATATGATAGTACCAAAAACTATCCCTTGTGTCATACTAAAAATGGCCACATTACAGAACAATGCATTGGATGTATGGTTAAGAAATATCTATGTCGGGGCAGCTAGGTGGTGCAGTGGATAGAGCACCAGCCCTGAAGTCAGGAGGACCTGAGTTCAAATCTACCCTCAGACATTTAACACTTCCTGGCTGTGTGACCCTGGACAAATCACTTAACCTTGATTGCCTCAGCAAAAAAAGAAAAAGAAATCAATGTCCAAAAGGTCGAGAATATCAAAGTAAATGGCAAAAAGTATTACTTGTTATTTGTGGCCTTTTGCTGGTTGATCCTCAGATCTGGAACTCTCCCCATCCCAACCTCTGGACTCCTAGAACTTCTGGCTTCCTTTAAGATTCAACACAAATGCCTCCTTCCCAGAGAGTCTATCCTGCTCTCATCACCTCCTAGTGCCTTCCTGTCCAAAGCTGGGTCCCTTTAGGCTGTATTTATCTTATGTGCTCTGGTTTCTCTGTTTTCTCCTTCATTAAAATAAAAATTCCAGGAGCACAGGGGCTGTTTTCCCTTTTTCTTTGAATTCCCCCTCCCCCCGTACTTAACACATGTCTGACACAGAGTAAAGGCTTAACAAAGCTTATGGATTTTCTTTGCTAAATTTCCAATGATATCATCAAATCTATTTAGCGCTGTTTAAAAAAAAACAGACTTTAAGCCAAGGCCAGAAGCAATAAAACATAAGAACCTAATGTTAGATAAACTAACTAGCATCGATTACTAGGGGAAGGACTTTTTCTTTGACGAGAGCTGCTGGGAAATGTTAGTGCTTAGAACAGTACCTGGCACGTAGTAAACATGAATAAATATTGCTTAGACTGAATCAAATGTAGCCAGAAAGGAGTTTGGCAGAAACTCCATTTGGACCATCATCTTGCACAAAATACCCAAATCAGCTCCAAGTAGATAAGCAACCTTAACACAAAAGGTCACATTATTAAAAGAAAATTCGAGGGAAATGGAAGGAGGAACATTTCCTAACAATGAAACAGGAGGTAGAGATGGACATAACAGACAAAATAGATATGTAATTACATAAAACTAAAAGGCTTTTGCATAAAGAAAATCAACGCTCCTAGAGTCAGAAGAGAAACTAGAGATTGCAAACTGTTTATATCCTTTGGCCAGCTGACGTTACGATTAGAGCCGTACTCTTAAAGAAACCAAAGATAGAAAGAAATGCTGCGTTTAATGTCAAAATGTGTCTAGAAGTAATTTCTGTGGCAGGATAAAAATGGGGGGGGGGAGGTTCCCACGGATCCTGGATTGGCCGGACAAATTGCTTATATGAATTTAATGGAACGTGCTGACCGAAATGTCACATGGGAAGAATTCAGAGAAACATCTATAAATTAATACAGAGGGAAGTTAGCGGAGCCAAGAGAACAACGTGGACAATGGCCGCCAGACATAAAGCCAAACCGCACAGTATGGGAGAGAACTCAGCCCAATTCAATGCAATCTTGGCTCTGATGATGGAGTTCGCCTCCCACCCCAAGGTAAAGCCGTGAGGAAACACAGGTGGGAAATCTCTTCGCAGACACTAGCAGCGTGTCCTACAGCCTAGCAGTAGGACCCTGTTAGAAAGGCTATTGGGAAATCACAATGATGTAGCAAAAATAAAGATTAAAATAATTTGCAAGATGAGCAGTAACTATCAGAATCAGATAACAATAGAAAGGTTCTCACTGCATCTCCTTTGTAATTGCATTTGTTTTCTTGGACTTGGACTTGGTCATGAAAAACCAGACAATCAAGCAGATGATGATGGCTGCCAGGATTGCTCCGATCAGTGCCCCGGCAACGATGCCCGCTTCGGAATCTAGTGGGGGAAAAAGACTTCCTGTCAATAGTGCGGCTCACATCTCGAGTCTTCAAACGAGGGAGGGATAATCAGCATTTGGAGTCCTGAGGGACTTGTGAGCCCTGACTATCAAACAGGAAAGAGAATCTCCCTCCTCTGCTGCTTTGTCCTGGGTCCACCCATGAGGAGCCCGGTTCCTCCAGCACTCGGGATGTATACAGACAGCCTCATTTGGTTTCTTCTTATCATCTGGAGCTTCTCAGTTTAGGGTATATGCTGAGCTCATCTAAGGTAAGGATCCCTCTCTTGCTTTTCTCACTGTTCCCACAATGGTTCTATATCTGGGGATAATGGGGAAAGAGCCTCTGAGATAGAACATAGAATCCTAACTCTAGAGCTGGGAGGGACCTCAGAAGCCGAGGCCAGGTGGTCCAAATCTTTCATTTTACAGACAGGGAAACTGAGGCCCGGAGGGGGAAGTGACTGGTACAAGGTCACACAGGCATTAGGTGACAGAGATAGGATTTGAACCCAAGCCCTCTGATTCCAAATCCAATTGTCTTTCTACCATATCATGTTACCTCTCCCCTTTCTAGACTGTCTCAGTTTCCTCCTCTGTATGAAGGAGTTGGGCCAGAGAGATGGCCTTTAAGGGCCCTTCTTTTCTAGCCTGGCACTAGGAGGCGTAAAGCTGGAGGTAGTCAAAAAGAGTATTTGGAGAGAGCCGAGTGGTTGCACTCAGGTAATTGCCAACTCCTTTGGATATGCTGAGAGAAACCAGAGGAGAAACCAAGTCAAAGATGAGGCAGGGGACTCTGGTTTTCTGTACCCAGGCCTAACAATGAGCGGAGAGGCAGCAAGGCCCAGTGGATTGAAGGGATATCTCAGAGTAGCTGGGAAAACAGCCTCTGTACCATACTGGGTACCCACGTCTGGGGGAGACACTGAACTCTCAGGGGCTGAGTGGCTCTCAAAGACTATATATCGCATTTGAATTACAGATTTGTGGAGGGGTCTCCACTCAGGCCTCGGCCTCTAGAACTCTCACTGATGAAATCAAGAGTCCGAATCCTGGACAAGAACCAAGTAGGGAAATAAAGCCAGAGAACCCCATTTGGGCTTCCGTAAGAATCCATTTGATTGAAATGATCCCAGGTTTGTCACCCATTGAAGGGCAAAAGCAGGATCTGGCTTCGTTATACTATCGACTCACGTCCAGTGGTGAGATCGATCTCGCAGGAGCTGTTCCCAAGATTGTTGCTGGCGATACAGCGGTAATGGCCTTTTTCAAAGTTGGTCAGATTGCTGATAACCAAGAGCCCAGTCTTCGGATCTGTCAAAAACAGGAAAGGTACTTTTGAAATAACAAATTTGGGGCAGCTAGGTGGCGCTATAGTGGATAGAGCACCAGCCCTGAAGTCAGGAGGACCTGAGTTCAAGTCTGGTCTCAGACACGTCACGCTTCCTAGCTGTGTGACCCTGAGCAAGTCCCTTAACCCCAACTGCCTCAGCAAAAACCCTACGTATATGAGCAAATAGCAATGTATCAATATGATTTAATCCTCCAGACTTTTATTCCGTGCCTACTGAATGCCAAGCAAAGACAAGAAAGAGTCTCTACTCTTTGGGAGTTTACAGTCAATTGGATGTGACTGGAGATATCTTATTTATGGAATTTTTTTTTTTTTTACTGAGGCAATTCGGGGTAAGTGACTTGCCCAGGATCACACAGCTAGGAAGTATTAAGTGTCTGAGACCAGATTTGAACTCAGGGCCTCCTGACTTCAGGGCCAATCCTCTATCCACTGTGCCACCTAGCTGCCCCTATGGACTCGTTTTTATTTAAGATGGACTTATTTATGAATGTGTGGTGAGTTGTGTGACAAAGCTCTCCCTACCACCCCATGTCCTGTTCATCCTTGAAGCCCTAGCTCCAATGTCTCTAGGTCACTGAGACTCAACTCAACAAGCATTTATTAAGTACCTACTGTGTGCCAGGTGTTAAAAATACAAAGACTAAACCAAAACTGTCCCTGACCTCAAGACCTTATCTTATCCTGGGAGGAAAAAAATACATACTCAAGAAAGTCCAAACAAAATAGATAGTGTCCCAAAACTCTGAGTGAAACTTAAAACTGGGTCACTTCCACCAAATGGATTTGGAAGCAACCTCAAAATGGGTGCCCTATTCCTCTTTGGGATCTCTTGCCTTTAATTCCTTGTTTGAAGAAAATCAAGTTTAAGTTTATTTTTTTATTAAAGCTTTTTATTTGCATAACATATGTATGGGTAGTTCCTTAGCATTGATTTTTACAAAGCTTTCCATTACAAATTATTCCCCCCAGTCCCGTCCCCTCTCCTAGATGGCAGGAAGTCCACTACATGTTAATTATGTTTTTTTTTCTTGTAGATACGATTTTTCTTGCACAACAATAAGTGGGGAAATATGTATACATATATTCGACTTGTCAATTTTATTTTTTTAACATAAGTTTAAGTTTATTAAAGCTTACGATTGCACCAAGACTTTTGGGACCCCCTAAATATAAAGTAAATACTAAGTAATCGGGCTAGGAGGAGAGCATGAACAACTAGGGCTATCTGGAAAGGTCACCTGGAGGAGATGGTACATGAAATGAGCCTTGAAGGAAACAAGAGTATCAAAATGTACAGGTGAGGAGGTAGAAAATGGCCCTCTATCTAAAGGAAATAAGAAGTAGACCAGCTTGGCTGTAACATTGAGTGTCCAAAGAAGAAGAAACATATAAAAATCGGTTGGAGGCAGATTGTGAAGGGCCAATCAGGGTTTTTTATTTTATCCTAGAGGTAAGAGGGAGCTCTTGAGACTTCTTGAGCAGAGTAGTAACATGATTAGACCAACCCTTTAGGAATATCAATGGTGTGGGGGGATGGATTGGTGTTAAGTACTAGTAATAGAATTTCCAAAGGCAACATAGTCCCTGCTTACAATCTAAAAGGGGGGGGGGCAACACACATAAGAGAGTGGTGGCCAAGGAAACTCCTTTACAATGTTTCAGAGATGGTGAATGGAACCACTGGGAAATATATTGATATCTCGTCCGGGAACATTGGCAGAGTTGATCTGATCGTGGTTCCAGAACTATAGAGTGGTGGGGACCGGAGAGGCAGAGGGTATGGGTATTTGTAGGGATTAGTCTTTGGCAAGTCTGGGTGGCTGGATGGTGAGAGACCTGCTGCCCAACTCCCCCTCCCCCCATGACTTTAGAAGGCTGAAGCATCATTAATATGTTCACTATCCCTTATCACCAAAAGTGGAAGGATCTCAAGTCCCAACTTAAACGCGGAACAAAAGCTCCCCTGGGAACTCTTTGTTAGTACGTCTTTTATGGCACTTTCCCATTTTGCCTTGTAATTGGAGCCATCTCTTTGGATGGCACGTCTCCTCAATCAGACAGAGAGGGAAAGCCTCCTTGGGCCCAAATGGTCCGAAGAAGGAGGTCACCCGGAGGTCACCCGTGTCTCCCTACCTCTCTAGCACATAATGGGTTTCTGGGAGAACTTGCCCAGTTTAAGCATAGCACAGAAGAGAGAAAGGAAGCCCAAGGTTGGTCTTCAAATTCATTCTAACGGGGTTTCATTAGCGTTAGACTAATGGCTAGGGGTTAAAGTTTATATCGGGCCATTTGCTATAGAGTTAGGCTTTGAGGTTAGCTCATCAGAGTTTAGGCTTGGGTGAGATCCGAGTTCTGATTGAGTCTCTGCATCACAGTGAGTCCTGCTCGTGAGTTCTGCTCGTTTCGGCTCACATCAAGTTAGTTGTCGAGCTTAAGTGATCGCTAGAACTAGTTAAAGGGTAAACCAATCCCCATAGTGGGCTAGCTATTTGGGACAGCATTGGACTTAGAGCTTTAGCCTTTGCTAGAACTATTTCATTGGAGTTCCAGACTCTAATAGTACTCCTCGTCCCGGCACCCAGAACCCCCACCCTGGCCTCCCAGATTGGGAATGTCCCCAGTCCAGATGGGTTTTCAGTGATACTATTAAACAGGACCTGAACCTATCCTCAAAGCATCCTACCCCCAAACTGCACTAGAAACGAGTGGACCTCCAGGGATGGGGTGGAAGTCAGGGGAGAAGAGGCAGGCCACGTTAGACTATGTCTACAAACAGCAGGAGACTGAGTTCCCATGAGATACGTCTCAAGACTGGAGAGTGATCACATTGGGTTCTACTGAGCACCTAGTGAGTTCTAGGCTCAGACAATACTCACTGTAGTATTCTTTCACTGGTTTGATGGTATCTTCCTCCAGTTTGAACCATTGGTACACGGGCGATGGCATCCCTTCACTAGAGTAGCAGGAAAGGGAGATGGCATGCTCTGCTTCTGGGGTCCCTCGGATGCTACAATAAGGCTTCGAAGGTTTCACTGGAAGACAACAATAAAGAGTGACAGTTTTCCAGGAAGGTGGCAGTTTGTGACAATTGTCCTCTCAGCCCTTTCCCATAGTGTACTTCAGTGATGTTTCCAAACACCCCTGTAAGGTCCCACCCAGAGGATGCTTCACTTACTACGGGTCTTTCTTGAGGTTCAGAGTCTGTCTCTCTAGTCAAGCTCACGGATTTATAACCAAGAACGTCTACACTATACACATCATTAATGAAACAGAGAAAATGAAGGCAATATGATGCTTTAGGGGATGCTTTAGGGGAAATTATCACAAAGAAAATCCAAATCATGGCATTTGATGGCTGTCATCCAGTGAATGAAAAAGCACATATTAAGTGCTTGCTGTGTGCTAGACAGCCAGCTAACCATTGACTTAATCATGCTCGTAGACATTAGCGCAACTGGCATATAGGGTCCAGGCTGGGTCAGCCTGTCAGAGGGAGAATCAACACCCATGCAGCAGGATTCCCGGGGTGCCAGAAGAAGCCTCCATTTCAAAAGCTCTCTCTCTCTCCTGTGGGCCTACCATGATGCCCTTGACTTGCCCTTACTAGAGATTCATTCTCTGACTCTCAGAATGTCACAGAAGGAGGGAAATATAAAACACCAGAGGTGGCAGAAGGGCATCTGGGCCCACTCACATCTGAGATAACTGAGGCCCTGAGATAAGAGGCACTTGAACGTGGATCGCTGTTAGATGGATCCTATTGTTATTATCGTTCAGTCATTTCTGACTCACCATGACTCTTCATTTGGGGTTTTCTTGGTAAAGATACTGGAGTGGCTCACCATTCCTTCTCCCGTTCATTTTCCAGATGAAGAAACTGAGGCAAATAGGGTGAAATGACTTGCCCGGGGTCGCATGGCTAATCAGGGTCTGAGACCAGATTTGAACTCAGGAAGAGTCCAGGCCCAGTGCTTTATCCACTAAGCCATCTAGCTGCCTATAGATAAGCCCAGAGTCTGTGGGAATCCTCAGTTAAAAAACAAAATCCTGAGCCCTGCTTCAAGAGGATTTTGGATCTTGAATTTATTCTATGACTTTGACTGGGAAGTGAACTCCCAGGGAGGAAATACTATCCACCAAAACAAATGAGCACTTCTTATGCAAGCTTTTGGAGCAGAGCTTCTTAACTCACTTGCTTTCCTTTGCAAACCTATTTATTTTATTTGATGCATTTACAAATCCTTCCTGAGAAGAGGTCCATAGGCATCAGACTGCCAAGGGGCATATGGCATAGGAAGGTGAAAAACTCTTAGAGGGATATTTTCTGTTGATTGGACTCAGCTTTTGAACCCAGGTCTTTGTGACTGGAAGAGACTTCCTGTCCATCACTAGTGGTTTGAAACTGAAATCACAGATCCCTGAAGGCTGCAAATTGACTTAGAAAAATACAAACGAACATTATCTATGTCGTATTGTATTTTGATTTATCTTGTGAAACATTGACCAATGAGATTTAAATCTGGATGGGCTCTATTAGGGTGTTTTGCAGGTTTCAAGTTGGAAACCTCTGCATCACATCACATCGCTTCGTTCTGAGAGGCTAGCAAGTCAAAAATGATTCCTATTTCCTTTTAGGGGATGGCTTCTCCATGACATTTTAAGTTTCTTGAGGGTAGAAATGGGGTTTTTTTTGCTTCTGTTTGTATTCCCAGAGTTTAGCACAGTGTCTGTTACACAGGAAGAGCACCAGGTAGGTGGTACTGCAGTAGATAGAGTATTGGGCCTGGATTCTTCCTGAGTTCAAATCTGGCCTCAGACGCTTACTAGCCATATGACCCTGGGCAAGTCATTTCACCTTATTTGCCTCAGTTTCTTCATCTGTAAAATGAGCTGCAGGAGGAAATGGCAAACCACTCCACTATCTTTGCCAAGAATATCTCAAATGGGGTTGTGAAGTTTTGGACACGGCTGAAAAACAACTCAACGACTGGCATACAGTAAGCCCTTAATAAGTGCTTGTTCGCTGACTGCCTCACATGTAAGATCCTATCAAAATTATCACCCCACCTTCCAGATGAACTTCTGAGAGGTGAGATTTGAATTCACGTCTCCCGCTCCAGAGTATATGTTCTATTAAACCACATTTGCCTTTCCTACACCCTGATCAGCAGGACCACCAGGAGTGACTGCCAACTCTCCCCTTCTAGAGAGTGTTCTAGAGAGAGGCCGAGCCAAGCCTCAGGATAATTTGTAAGAGCTGCTACTAATATGGTAGATGTGTGGGGGTTGGAGCCCAGAGGGAGTGAGAAGAATTGGAGAGACCAGTGGAAAAGAGTCAGGGTGGGTTTTCCCAGCCTCCAAATAAAACAGTAGAAGGGGTTGGCTGGAGCCAGAGAAGGAATGAATAGAAGCAAATTACCCCAGAGAGGTTATAAGTGAAATGAGAAATGACTTTTAGCTGTGAGGGAAAAGTCAGAAAGTCTTGACAACTACACAGGACGATAGCCTGGACTGAACTAGAAATGATTAACCCAAAGACATGGTGGCCCAGGTCTTTCTGTCTTCTTCCAAGTAATAAACTTGTTACATGTGTTCTTTGTTGTTGTCGTTCTGACTCTTTGTGACTTCATTTGGGGTTTTCTTTCTATTTCTATTTATTTTATTTCTTTCTATTTTCTATTACTGGAGTAATTTCCTTCTCCAGCTCATTTGACAGAGAAGGAAACTGAGGCAAACAGGGTGAAGTGACTTGCCCAGGGTCACTTCGGTGTCGGAGGCTGAATTTGAACTCTAGGTTCAGGACTCTATCCACTGCACCACCAGGATACAAATTGCTAACTTAATTTTTGCAGGGGAGCTAAGGATGCCTTGATGGAAGCTATAAAGTATCAGGTTCTGTTGTTCCCAGAATGGGCAGGGAAGGGAATGAGCATTTATTATGTGCTAGGCACTGTGGTAAATGCTTTGAAAGATTCTTGGAGAGCAGGGGCATAAACCACAAAAGTCAAAAAAGATCATTCATTATTAATAAGCCTTTTCAGATTAAATCCAGCCAGAATCATGCCATTTTAGAGCTTGGTTTCTGAGAGCTGGATCCCCCCAGCACTGTAAATACCTAATTTTACTCTTGAGGGCAAGAATATCAAATTTTGCCCTCCCCTTACCTGAGGGTATGGTGTGAGGCAGAAAAAAAAAATAATGCCTCATCAGCTTCTCCCTTGGAACAGCTCTAGTTTACCCAGAGCAGGAGGTACCTTGAACCCTCAGGGAAAGGGAAGACAGCTGCAAAGGAAAGTCAAGGGACATGAGTTCACAAATTCTGCTTGCGTGACCATGATTAAGTCACTTTGCCTTTCTTGGTCTCAGTTTCTTAATCTTCTAGTTTCAGAGTCTTCTGATTCTAAGGAGAATATGGTCCCAGGTCCATGGATGACCTTGAACTAGAATCCCCATCTCATGAATCTCAGACCAAGGATCTTTCTATAGGGAGGATTTTTCACTCTTCTCTGGGTGGACCAATGCGATGGAAGAGCTTTCATCTCAAACACTCTCTTTCTTCCTCTTTCTTGATGATCTCATTATTTCCCGTGGGGGTCAATGATCATATCTGTGCAGATGATTCCATTCCTAATCTCCTTCCTGCTCTCCAGGTACACAGCACCAACTGCTTGCTGTACATCTCCACCTGGGGGTCCCATTGGCATCTCTGCTTTAATATGTCCTGAACAGGACTCATTTTTTCCAAACCTTTAATTTCCTCTTCCTCCACACTTGGCTGCTCATATTGAGGGCACTATTACTCTTCCAGTCACCTGGGTTCATAAGCTCAGGGTCATCCATAACTTTTCTCTCACTCAGCAGAGTGCTGGGTGCGTAGTAAGCACGATATATATGCATATTCCCTCTCTTCTCCCTTCTATCAGTCCTTACACACAATCACTTGCCAAGTCATCTCTAGCCTCTGTTTCCTCAATATGGTCATTACCCTGACTCTTATCAACTTGCTTCTGACCTATTGTAGTAGGTCAGCTCCTACTTAGATCCTAATTAGACAGCAAGTCAGTCAACAAGTGCTTGTTAAGTGTCAATGATGTGTCAGCCATTAGCTGCTCTGCTCGATTCCATCCTCTCTCCCAGACTAAGCTGATCACCTGAAATCTCATCATTACAGGTTTTGATACTGTATACTTTCTCAACTCACCCTCAGTTGTGTCTCCCCTTTGATTGGAGGGCCAAAGGGTAGAGCACTCATCTCCACTCCATGCCTTCCTCTCCAGAGGACTCACATGCAACCTACCTGGTTGATGTCCATGTCTAGTCACCCTGATTTATATCTTGCCACTGTACCCAGTCGAATCTAGAGGATAATGTGGCTTTGGTGACTTTACACAGCCCTCCTTCACTTAAACATAATTCATTGGATCATTCATAAAATGAGGTTGCAACAACTATGGGAAGTAGGTGCTATTATTATCCTTATTGTACAGATGAAGAAACTGAGGCAGACAGAAGTGAAGTGACTTGTCCTCAAAGAGTCAGACATGACTGAAGGACTGAACAATAAAAGCTATCATCATTATTGACCAGGAGAAATGGGTATAACTTGCAAAAAGGCCATTGGAAAAACTTTCTCATAATAACAGTGATCCAAAAGTGTAGAAATGGAGGTGGTGGGTGCCCCCTAATTGAAGGTCTTCAAGCAAATGCTAGAGAGCACTTGCTGAGGTGGGTTGTAGAGGATGTGTTCATGTACGAATTGGGCTAGAAAGACTTCAGAGGTCCCTGCCAGCTCCGAGATTCTGTGACTCTGCAATGGAGTGGGGAGTAGGGAAGTACTTACCAGAGTTAGGGAAAGACTTTGGACTTAACACACTACTTATGGTAAAAGAGAAACTAAGACACCATTCTGAGAGGATATGACAGGTCAGTGGAGAACTTCCTTTTGGGACAGTCAGTTTATGGGAGAGCAAGCCCCATGATCTGGTAGCATCTGAACTGAAGGGATTATGCTTGCAAAGAAGGTGCTAAGCTCGGGTTGTTTTAATATTCTTTTTTTAATTTAAAATTTTAACGATTTAATGTTTTCTTTTCCCTTCAATTCCTTGTAGAAACAATTTTAACATTCTTTTAAAAATCTTTGAGTTCCAATTTTTCCCTCCCTTCCTCTCCTGACTTCTTCATTAAGAATACAAGCAATTTGATGGAGATTATAGATGTGCAGTCAGGAAAAACATATTCATATTTCAAGGTTAGTCATGTTGTGGAAGAAAACACAAACCCAAAAAAATCCCCAAGAAAAAATAAAATAAAGGAACAGTGTTCTTCAATTTGCATTCAGACTCCATCAGTTCTTTCTTCAGTGATACATAGCATTTTTCATCATAAGTCCTTTGGAATTGTCTTGAATCGTTGTTTTGCTGAGAACAGCTGAGTCATTCACAATTGATCATTGTACAATTTTGCTGTTACCGAGTACAACGTTCTCCTGGTTCTGTTCATTTCACTTTGCATCAGTTCATGTAAGTCTCTCCAGGTTTTTCTGAGAGCATCCTGCTTGTCATTTCTTACATCCCATCACAATCGTATATGACAATTTGTTCGACCATCCTTCCATTAATGGATATCCCCTCACTTTCCAATACTTTGCCGTCATTAAAAGAGCTGCTATAATTATTTTTGTACACATAGGTCCTTTTCCTTTTTAGTTTTTTTATCTCTTTGGGATACAGACCT
>JAJPUD010004942.1:167189-177278 GCA_023553655.1 Myrmecobius fasciatus | reverse complement strand
TAACACTAAACAAAAAAATGGACATTCAACAAACGTGCAGATTTTCAGGATTTTCAACCAAACTCAAATTCAATAGAAAATTTAACATATAAGAGCCAATATTAAAGATCAATTTCAAGTAACTTAACGTGGACAAATTGTTTCTATTTTTTTTTTTTAACATGGAATGTATACCATAGGTTTAAAACTGACTTCAGCCATTGGGTAGCTCAAAAGAAAGATTAGGGCAGTGTTGAGTATGATCTAACTCTAAAAAGCAAAACCACCTAGGAAAAGGTAAAAATGGTAATTATGTTACACAAATGGGGTGCAGAGGAAGAACAGACACAGAAGCAGTAGAAGGGGGAGGAGGGCTCTTAATTCTGAAAACCTACTCACACTGGTAATGGTATATACCAATATAGTATAGCAAACACAATACATACACACATACATACACACACACACACACACACACACACACACACACACACCCACCATAAAGGTTATAGCACCCTCCAAATAAGGGGGAAGGAATGGGCAGAAGGGAAAGCAAAGGGTGGAGGAAGAAAACAAGGGAAGGAATAGGGGATAGTTAAGTAACAGCAATGAAAGTTAAGGAACAGAATTAAAGCAGAAGAGTTAGGAGGGATAGGAAAGAAGAGATATACATAAATATTATAACAAGGATCAGGAATAGAATTTTTTTTAATTTTATTTTATTTGCATAACATATGTGTGGGTAATTCTTCAACAATAACCCTTACAAAGCTTTCCGTTACAAATTTTTCCCCCCAACTCCCCACCCCTCCCCTAGATGGCAGGATATCCACTACAAGTTAATTATGTTAAAATATTGGCAAATCGAATATATGTATACATATTTCCAAACTTATCATTGTTGTGCAAGAAAAATCTTATCTACACAAACGATATATCAGATAAAGGAAACACAATGTAAGCAAACATCAATCAAGGAGTATGAGAATGTTATGTTGTGGTCCACATTTCACATCCCTCTCTCTGGGTGTATATGGCTTTCTTCAGTGAACAATTGGAGGTGGTTTGAAACATTTCATTGTTGAAGAGAGCCATGTCCATCAGAATTGATCATCATATAGTACTGTTGTTGCCGTGTATAATGATCTCCTGGTTCTGCTCATTTCACTCAGCATCAGTTCATGTAAGTCTTTCCAGGCCTCTCTGAAATCATCTTGCTGGTCATTTCTTACAGAACAATAATATTCCATAATGGGAATAGAATTTATTAGGAAAAAAAGTAGAGCTAGTAATCATTGATCTCAGTCAAATTTAAAGATTTAATCAAGAGAGAAATATATATATCATTTGTCAGCCATACTAATATAGTTTTAGATGCATGTTGCTCAATGTATACAACATGCATGTGTGTGAATGTATATGTGTGTGTATATAAATATATATATGGGGGGCAGGTGTGTGTATCTATGTAAGTATATATAAATATATCTGTGATTAACTATAGCCTTCTTGGGAGAGCTAGAAGGGATGAAAGGGAAAAAAAACCCAATAAAGTAAAAATAAACGCACAGCAGAGAACAAAAGAACCTATAAGGAAGCAAAGAAAAGATGGACACTGATGAATATAATTTCCTCTATTACCATATATTGTTTCTTGAACTGGTAATTTATTATTATATATTTTGAGGCCTCTCTGATGTTCTGCTGGTACATGACAATGTTCTATTTTGTTTTGTTCTATTTTTCTTTTTTCTATTTTTTTTTTAATTAAAAAAAAAGTCAAGGTCTGGAGGTAGGGCCTAAACCCTTTAGGATCTTAGCTTTAGTCAGTTAGGGTAGGTGGGATCCTCCAGCTTCCACAGTTCACTTTGCAAGGAGATAGAGCAGAAGGAGATGGATTTCCTTAGAGCCTTAGAAGAGGATGAAATCAGTACTCCAGTTGTTCACTGAAAAGAAACAGCTTGAAACAGACCTAGACAACTATTGTTCCAGGGGTCCATCAAGAGGCCTGAACTTAGATCTTGGAACCATAGGACCCCATAAGTCTAAGCCAGAGCCACAGCAGGAGATAGGCCTGGCATAGTGCCTGGGCAGCTTTAGGACCAGGAAAACCCCTACAAGAGACCTGCAACCAGCATCCCTATTGGAGTCGTCCTGGCACAGCTTCCCCAGAAGAGAGGACTAATTCCTAGTGAGAGTTAGTAAAAGAAGAAGGGTACAAAAAAGAACCTGGGCTGAATGGGGCCACCAGTAAACAGGTCCAGAAGCCAAAGATTCCAACAGAGGGAAAGGCTTTTCAATATGGAAATGTAGTGGCAATATCACCTAATTTATAGGGAGAACAAGGCCTACCATTTTCCCTACTTACTACTTTAGCATTTGAGCCCCTACCAATATGTTTCCATTTATACAAAATCAGCCACTCAAAATGATAGATTTATATCTGAAATATAGCCATTTACTCAGCAATAAGGTAAAAGAAATAATAATACATATATTAGAGCAAATGCAGAAATGAATTTGAAGCCACAAATAAACCTGAATCACACTCTCCCATAGATGAACCTCTCAGAGAAATGCATGAGCCTCGGGTAATCACCACTCTAGATGATAAGTTTTAATGTTATCGGTCTCATTGGGAATTTGTATGATATAGCCTACTTCTCTCCTTACTACTCCTCTTCTAATCCTGACTGTTCTCTAGCTGGGAAAATCCTCTTCTCTTCTACTCTACAACTTTCAATCTGTAATCACTTGAAAAGGACCTGAGAAAGTACTTTATTCTTAATTTAGTTACAAGTTCCCTTTAAGCTAATTTAGCTATCAATTTCCTTCCCTTTAATAACTCCAACATTCATTAGGCTGGCTCTCTCTGGGCAATGTGAACAAATGCAGCCAACTATTTATTCACCAAGATGCTCTGTCATCCAATTAGACCTCAGAATCTCTTTTGATGGAGCAAAGAAGCTGCAGAACACTGCGCTGCCTCCCGTTTCGCCCAGACCGAGGGCAGCCCAGAATGAGGAGCCGCTCTGAGAGGCTTCCCTCCTTTCAAACTCTGGGGGGCAATGTCGGGCACTACCTTTTTCGGTCCACTCAGCCCCTGCCATCCTCCTGGCTTTAGCTTTCTTCCAGCTGACTGCTCCCGTTGGTGCTTCCTTCCTTCAACTCCACCAGAGCTGTCGGCTTCACTCATCTGTGCTTCGCCTGTTACATTCCCTCTCTCTACCTGTCACAACTGCTTTTATGATACTTATGTCTTTCTAATGCTCTTCTCCCAGCACTGGGGGAGGGGAAGAAGAGTAGTGGGGCCCAACCTGAAAATAAAAGGAAAGAGCAGGTACTCAAGGACACCCCTTTCTGGACCCTGGGAGAATGAACTAATTCAGTAACAGGTTCTTCATGACTAGAGCCAGCCTGCTCAGAAAAGGCTTCAAGAATAAGACAGTAACAATGGAGCCTTTTGTCTCCCAGGCTCTCTCACTGCCCAACGTAAAAGAGAACCCAGCTTCCAATTACCTGCATGCCCAAGTAGTAGTTGTTTTTTTCCCCAAAAAACTCCAAGCTTATTCTGCCCCCTCAGCCTAGGTCACCTCCTACTCTACTCAAGGATGGCAAAACAGTTCTAAAATTGGCTGAGGACAAACAGGGAACAAGATGAGCCTGCTACTACCTTATTCTAAATAAGTGAATGTTGAGTTTTCTGTAGTTTGGGATTATTCGTGTCATGAGTCTTTCCTCCATCAGAGCAGAAAATTGAAAGTGGGTTGTATCTGCTTAAGACAGACAGGTAAGCTTTACACGAATTGATAAGTGTCACAAAGAAAGAAAAAATTATTCTTTCACTTCTCCCAAAGTGGATCAGAGTCAGAGGCGCCCACCTATAAACTACCTGCACTAATACTCTGCTTTTATATCTGTGAGTTTATCCCATAATGCATATCTTGTAGAATCATCAGGGCAAGAGCTTTGACTCCTTTTACACATCCCAAGGTGCCCACAGGACCAAAGTAAAGACAATTTGATAGCAAAGAGTTCCTAAGAGAAAATGGAATTTCTCCTGTAGTAACTAATTTTTGACAATGCCTAAGCCCCACCAGGAACAAGTGGTGGCCTTTTACCTGCCCAATCCAATCCCTCAGGATTAGCATGTAAGAAAAAGAACAGCAGATAAGATGGTGAAAATGGTTCCATACTTGGTGTCAAAAAACCTGAGTTTGTATTCTGGCTCAACTACTTATTATCTATATGAAACTTAAGGCAAGTTACTTGTACATTTGGGTCTTATTTTCATCATCTCTAAAATGAAGAGTCCCTTCTCAGGAATCTTAAAATCCTATGAATCTAAGTGCTACAACCTTTCCCATACCCAACTACCTGACTATTTCTCTGCAATGGAGAGGAAGTTAAAAGGGATAGACATCCATGGGAACATTCTCAAGTTGTGCCACTGGAACTATTTCGACAGATAAATGGAAAGAGAAGGGCCCTGATCCCCAAGGGATCAGAGATCTCCAAAGAGACTTACATTGTGCAGTGACAAATATGAAAAAACTCTTGCTTTATTGTCTAATCCCTGCCTCTGGGACCAGGAGACAACATTTCATAGAATAAAGAATGAGGTCAAAAATCAGACTCTCATAAGCACTAAAAAGGTGGGGAGCAAGAAAAGAGAGTGTCAAAGCCTTTCGTTATCTTGGAGAAGTCAGGACAGAAAAACACGTCTGGATAGCAACCCTGCTACACTATTCTTTCAGTTTTAATTACCATGAGTTAATAGGGTCATAGGATTTCCTACAAATTATCTTTTCTTCTAATTATCCTTTCTATTCACCTGAATTGTACTTTCTAAGGTCTCCACATCTTTTCCATGTGTAATGCATTCGAGAGAGAAGGACTTTGCAATCTGTTCTCCTTGTGGGATACACCTCATGATTTATCTGTAAGAACCACATAACTTCATTAAGATCACCCCCAATGTAGGACAACATTGATTCTTACCTCTACCTTATATGATAATTGAATGCAATAGCATAAATTAGGTATAAAACACCTGCTACAATACTGATCCTTCAAATAACATTCTGCTGCTATTCAAGGAGAATCAACAAGACCATTAGCAAAAATAAGAGGTAAGCACAATTTGGCAAGTGCTTTATTAACAAAGGCAAGAGGGAAAGTGGGCAATGATTACTAGAGGCTTACTCCTGCCTATAGTAGAAAAAATACATGGAGGGTCCAGGTCCTAAGCAGTCACAAAAGGAAACCAAAGGTAACCTCTAATCAGAAATTATGAATGACACAAGAACTGGATTATTTTACCCATATCAGTCACAGTCTTTTAAACATAAATCACTCACTACCCTCAGGCCACAATGATTTCAAGAGTGTGCAAATGCCCAAACTGACAAGCTTAGTGAGAATGAGAGCTATTTCAATTAAAGCACAAGATTATCAAAAAACACTAAGTTATTAATAACCTTGCGGCAAATGTGAGCTGGAGACATGCTTATATGGCCAATTGAGCATGCTTCAAATTAGTATTTGCAGGTAATTGGCTCAGCTGTCAGCTTTATGCCAGACAGCTGTAAGCCAGTTAAGTTATTAAAATTAAATAACATGAAGTAGTAAAAATGGACCAGCTGATTGGACCTGTATTTAAATGTTATCATCTGCTGATTTACCCAAACACAAATGTCTTATTGGTTTAAGATAATTCACTACACCTTAATTGTAAAAAATGATTTTTCATTTCTTTGAAGCTGAACATACAGTTCTAGAGGCATGGAGAAAGATTTTTAATAAATTTCATTAATGTATTTACTGTTAACTGACCCTATTTGTAATTAATGAAAATCCTTCAGCTCCATCCAAACATAGTTGTCAAAGGCAGCAGCTCACTTTCTAATCTTTTGTTTCTTCGTGAATAATCTTCTCTTAATGCCCAACTCCTGGGAAACCATAAAACAATGTTGTTGTCTCTACTGGGCACCCAGTGTCCCAGCTTGGTGATCCCAGAGAGCATTGCTTCCATTCGGGTCACATTTACCTGAAGCTTGTCTAATTGACTATAACACAATGAATTTGTACTTTTGTCTATTTTCATAATGGTATGATGACTAACCAGACAAACTATGTAGCAATCTGTTTTGCTAAGAGGCATTAAAATGCCAGTATGACAGCTCTGTGGCCTGACTTTTTTCAGACATAGCCCACATTTTGAAGAGGGCAAAACTGTACAGGATGATAGAAAGTCTCCACCTGACAAAATAATACTGAAAATAACAGTTTATTTTCCAAACAATGCAATGGTCAATGCTTTACATTTTCAAGCTCAAAATAGCACATGGCATGACAGTGAAGACATTTTTCAAGGTTACTATTTACAGTAGGGCTTTAATCTTCAGATGCAATGACAAACTTTGGTGTCCTGGAGATAATGTCAAGGGTGAAAAAATAATAAATAGCTAACCTTATACAACTATTATATTAATACTATTAATAGCTTTAAGGTTTTCCAAGCAGTCTGTTTATATTATCATTTGATCCTCTGTACAATAGCCTTGTCAGGTAATGCTAGTATTATCTCTATTTTGTGTGTGAAGAAACTAAGGTTGAGAGAAAGTAAGTGGCAGTCACATAGTTTAGTATCAGAGCAAAATCCCAAACAGCCTTCAAGGACACAGATAAATTGCAGCGGAAGTCCCATACATAGAGGTATAAACACTTTCAAAATATGAGTTCTTCTTTACCTCACCTAAAAGAACTGGGAATCACCCCAGTATGGCACCTACAGGATCATAGGAATCATAAAAATTAGAGCCACAAGAGACCTGAGAAGATATGTCTTTATGGGTAACTAGGTGCCACCGTGAATAGAGCAGGAGTCAGAAAGACTTCTCTTCCTCAAACAACTAGATGTGTGACCCTGGACAAGTCACTTAACCCTGTTTGCCTCAGTTTCCTCACCCATAAAATGAGGATAACAACAGATTTTCATGAACATCAAATGAGATAAAAATTATAAAGGGCTTAGCACAGTTCTTGGCACATAGTAAGCACCATATAAATGTTAGTTACTATTATCATGATGAAGATGATGGTGAGGTAGTCCAACTGCTTCATTTACAGATGAAAAAACTTTGGCTCAGCAAAGTTAAAGTTACACATGTAATAAACTGAACTAACAAAAGGGCAATGAGGTTTTTTTACGTGAATTTGTCACAAAAAATAAAGCCTTCCTTCAGTTAAAAAGGATATAAAGTAAACTAGTCCAGAATCCTGGTAGGAAACCCATCCCAAAGACACCCAGAAGATCTCTATCTCTCCTGTTCCCAAAATGTGAGATGGCCTACATAAAGTCCTCATGTTTAAAAAAAAAAAAAAAAAAAAAAGTTTTCTAAGAGTAAACTCAGTGTCTCCTAGTTATATGTTTTCCTATTCTTAACCTAACTGTCCCAAATCTTTGTCAAAGGGTCCAGGTACATTTATGAATCTCTGGAAAAATCTTATTTCTTTCCTACCATCACCACAAATCCCAGAGGCCTTTCTCCTCAAAGAGAACAGGAAAAGAATAGTGAGGCTTTCTACTTCTGGGCAGAACCCTGGCTCTAAGGCCCAGATCTCCCTCAGAACCCCGGGAATCCATCACATTTATTTTTTTGGTGCAACAATCCAAGCTGAATTCTATTCTTCACCTGTCTATGTGTTCTCCCTGGCTGCCCTCCTTTTCTTGTCCTGCCTCCTTCATTTCTCTGTCCCTCACAGGGCTGCTGTGAAGAACAAATGAGAAAAAAAAAAAACAAAACTGTATAGGTACTCTGAAAAACACAAAGCTGTGTACATATCTGAGGGGTTATTCCTATTTGTCCCTTCTGATATTTCTTCTTAAATTTAAACCCAGTTAATTTGGTCATGGCCACTGGCCATGGTTTGGTCTTCCAATTCTCTCTATAAACACACAATTTCTTAAGTCTTTTTGAGTTTCTTGCTTATGTTTGTCTTTTCTTTTTTAAAAAATGCATCTCAAACCCAAAGACCCCAGCTTTTGGGATAAATACTCACTATTTGGAAAAAACTGCTGGGAAAATTGGAAACTAGTGTGGAAGAAATTAGGGCTTGACCCATACCTAACAGCACATACCAAGATAAGATCTAAATGGGTTCATGATCTAGATATAAAGAGGGATTTTGTAAGCAAGTTAGAGGAACGTAATATAGTTTATCTCTCAGACCTGTGGAGATGGAATAAATTTATGTCCAAAGAAGACCTGGAACTCCTAATTGAACACCAGATGGATAATTTTGATTATCTTAAGTTAAAAAGTTTCTGTACAAACAAAACAAATGCAGACAAGATTAGGAGGGAAGCATCAAATTGGGAAATCATCTTTACATTTAATGGTTCTGATAAAGGCCTCATTTCTAAAATTTATAGAGAATTGTCTCATATATATAAGAATTCAAGCCACTCTTCAATAGATAAGTGGTCAAGGGATATGAACAATTTTCAGATGATGAAATTAAAACCATCTCTAGTCATATGAAAAGTTGCTCCAAATCACTATTGATCAGAGAAATGCAAATTAAGACAACTCTGAGGTACCACTACACACCTGTCAGATTGGCTAAAATGACAGGAAAAGATAACGATGAATGTTGGAGGGGATGTGGGAAAACTGGGACACTAATACATTGTTGGTGGAACTGTGAACGGATCCAACCATTCTGGAGAGCAATTTGGAGCTATGCTCAAAAAGTTGTCACACTGTGCATACCCTTTGACCCAGCAGTGTTTCTACTGGGCCTATATCCCAAAGAGATCTTAGAGGAGGGAAAGGGACCCACCTGTGCAAGAATGTTTGTGGCAGCCCTTTTTGTAGTGGCTAGAAACTGGAAACTGAAGGCATGCCCATCAATTGGAGAGTGGCTGAATAAATTATGGTACATGAATGTTATGGAATATTATTGTTCTGTAAGAAATGACCAGCAGGACGATTTCAGAGAGGCCTGGAGGGACTTGCATGAACTGATGCTGAGTGAAACGAGCAGAACCAGGAGATCATCATACACAGCAACAACAGTATTACATGATGATCAATTCTGATGGACATGGCTCTCTGAAACAAAGAATTGTCTCAAACCAGTTCCAATTGTTCACTGAAGAAAACCATATACACCCTGAGAGCGGGATATGAAATATGGACCACAACGTAACATTTTCATGATCTCTATTGACATTGGCTTGCATTATGTTGCCTTTCTCTGATTTTCTTTTTTTCTTGTAGATAGGATTTTTCTTGCATAACTTCTCAAGCATTTCAACATTATTAACATGTCATGGACTTCCTGCCATCTAGGGGAGGGGTGGGGACTGGGGGTAAAATTTGTAATGGAAAGCTTTGTAAAGATCAATGCTGGGGAACTACCCATACATATGTTATACAAATAAAAAGCTTTAATAAAAAAAATTAAATGAGATATTGAGAAAAAACTCAAAAAAACAAAAAATAAAAATCATCCAAGAAAAACATGAAGATTATGGGGGGAAAAATGATTAACCAACCAGAAAAGGAGAGTTTTAAGGATGAAAATAATTCTTTGAAAATTAGAATTGGGCAAGGGGAGATCAATGTAGCTAGAAGAGATAAAGAAATATAAAAGATATAAAGAAGAAAAAATAGAACAGAATATGAAACATTTTATAAGAAAAACAGATCTAGAGAACAGAAAATATAAGAATAACTGGACTATTTAAAAGCTGTGACCAAAAAAAAAGAACCTTGACACAATAATGCAAGAAGTAATTTAAGAAAATTGTAACTTAAGAACATGATAGAAATAGGAAAAATCCACCAATTACTACCTCAAAGAGACCCTTTGTGGAAAACACATAGGAATATCATTGCCAAATTTCAAAACCTCCAGATCAAAGAGGAAATTTTCAAGAATCAAGGAAAAAACAATTCAAATATGCTGCAACTACAATTAGAACTATACAGGACTTAGCAGCAGCCACAATAAAAGACCACAGGTCCTGGAAATACATATACTGTCAACCAAAAGAAACTAGGCCTGTGGCCAAAAATGTTGTATACAGCAAAATTATCT
>JAJPUD010004942.1:112746-162189 GCA_023553655.1 Myrmecobius fasciatus | reverse complement strand
CATGAACTGATGCTGAGTGAAACGAGCAGAACCAGGAGATCATCATACACAGCAACAACAGTATTACATGATGATCAATTCTGATGGACTTGGCTCTCTGCAACAAAGAATTGTCTCAAAGCAGTTCCAATTGTTCACTGAAGAAAACCATATACACCCAGAGAGAGGGAAATGAAATATGGACCACAATGTAACATTTTCATGATCTCTATTGACATTGGCTTGCATTGTGTTGCCTTTCTCTGATTCTTTTTTTTTTCTTGTAGATAGGATTTTTCTTGCATAACTTCTCAAGCATTTCAACATTATTAACATGTAGTAGACTTCCTGCCATCTAGGGGAGAGGAGGGGACTGGGGATAAAATTTGTAATGGAAAGCTTTGTTTTTTTTTTGTTGTTGTTTTTTTTTTGACCTTTGCAAAAAAAACTTTTTATTTTCCCAAACTTTTCCTTTCCTTCCCCCTACCCCCCACCCCTAGATGACAGGTAATCCAATACATGCTAGATAGGATAAATTATATGACAAATATAATACATGTATACATATCTACACAGTTATCTTACTGCACAAGAAACATCAGATCTAGAAAGAGAAGAAGAAAAAAAAAAACAACCTAAGAAGCAAAACAGAATGCATGGAAATATTCACAGAAAGCGTTAAAATGCTGTGTTGTGGTTCACTCTCAGTTCCCACAGGCCTCTCTCTGGATGTATATGACTATCTTCATCGCAGCACAACTGGTTTGAATCACATCATTGTTGAAGAGAACAATGTCCATCAAAATTGATCATCATATAGTCTTGTTGCTGTGTATAATGTTCTCCTGGTTCTGCTGATTTCACTCAGCATCAGTTCATGCAAGTCTCTCCAATCCTCTCTGAAATCATCCTGTTGGTCATTTCTTACAGAAGAATAATATTCCATAACATTCATATACCATAAATTATTCAGCCATTCTCCAATTGATGGACATCTTTTCAATTTCCAGTTTCTTGCCACTACAAAAAGGGCTGCCACAAACATTTTTGCACATGTGGGTCCCTTTCCCTCCTTTAAGATCTCTTTGGGATATAGGCCCAGTAGAAACACTGCTGGGTCAAAGGGTATGCACTGTTTGATAACTTTTTGAGCATAGCTCCAAATTGCTCTCCAGAATGGTTGGATCCGTTCACAGTTCCACCAACAATGTATCAGTGTCCCAGTTTTCCCACATCCCCTCCAACAGCTATCATTATCATTTCCTGTCATTTTAGCCAATCTGACAGGTATCTCAGAGTTGTCTTAATTTGCATTTCTCTGATCAATAGTGACTTGGAGCACCTTTTCATGTGACCAGAAATAGTTTCAATTTCTTCATCTGAAAATTGTCTGTTCATATCTTTTGACCATTTGTCAATTGGAGAATGGCTTGAATTCTTATATATTTGAGTCAATTCTTTATATATTTTAGAAATGAGGCCTTTATCAGAACCTTTGGATGTAAAAATATTTTCTCAGTTTACTGCTACCCTTCTAATCTTGTCTGCATTCATTTTGTTTGTACAAAAACTTTTCAACTTGATATAGTCAAACTTATCTATTTTATGATTAATGATGACCTCTAGTTCTTCTTTGGTCACAAATTCCTTCCCCCTCCACAGGTCTGAGAGGTAAACCATCCTACATTGTTCTAATTTGTTTATAATATCATTCTTTATGCCTAGATCATGAATCCATTTTGACCTTATCTTGGTATATGGTGTTAGGTGTGGGTCAATGCCTAATTTCTTCCAGACTAGTTTCCAATTATCACAGCAGTTTTTGTCAAATAGTGAGTTTTTATCCCAAAAACTGGGGTCTTTGGGTTTATCAAACACTACATTACAATTGTCATTGAGTATTTTGTTCTGTGAACCTAACCTATTCCACTGATCCACTACTCTATTTCTTATCCAGTACCAAATGGTTTTGATGACCACTGCTTTATAATATAGTTTTAGATCTGGTGCAGCTAGGCCACCCTCATTTGCATTTTTTTTCATTAATTCCCTTGAAATTCTTGACCTTTTGTTTTTCCAGATGAATTTTGCTGTTATTTTTTCTAGTTCAGTTAAATAATCTCTTGGGAGTTTGATTGGTATAGCACTAAATAGATAGATTAGTTTAGGTAGTATTGCCATCTTTATGATATTCGCTCGACCTATCCAAGAGCACTTGATGTTTTTCCAATTGTTTAGATCTGACTTTATTTGTGTGGAGAGTGTTTTGTAGTTTTGCTCATATAGATCCTTACTTTCCCTTGGCAGATATATTCCCAAATATTTTATACTATCGATACTTATTTTGAATGGAATTTCTCTTTGTATCTCTTGCTGTTGCATTTTGTTGGTGATGTATAAAAATGCTGATGATTTATGTGGATTTATTTTGTATCCTGCAACTTTGCTAAAGTTGTGGATTAATTCTAATAGTTTTTTGGTTGATTCTCTAGGGTTCTCTAAGTAGACCATCATATCATCTGCAAAGAGTGATAATTTGGTTTCCTCATGACCTACTTTAAGTCCTTTGATCTCTTTTTCTTGTCTTATTGCCAAGGCTAGCATTTCTAACACAATATTGAACAGTAATGGTGATAGTGGGCAACCTTGTTTCACCCCTGATCTTATTGGGAATGGTTCCAGTTTATCACCATTACATATGATGCTAGCTGATGGTTTTAAATAGATGCTACCGACTATTTTAAGGAAAAGTCCATTAATTCCTATACTCTCTAATGTTTTTAATAGGAATGGATGTTGGATTTTATCAAATGCTTTTTCTGCATCTATTGAGATTATCATATGGTTTTTGTTAGTTTGGTTATTAATATAGTCAATTATGTTAATAGTTTTCCTAATATTGAACCATCCCTGCATTCCTGGTATAAATCCTGCTTGGTCATAGTGTATTATTCTAGGAATGATTTTCTGTAATCTCTTTGCTAATATTTTATTTAAGATTTTTGCATCAATATTCATTAAGGAGATTGGTCTATAATTTTCTTTCTCTGTTTTTGTTTTACCTGGTTTAGGTATCAGTACCATGTCTGTATCATAAAAAGAGTTTGGTAGGAGTCCTTCATTCCCTATTTTTTCAAATAGTTTATATAATATTGGAGTTAACTGTTTTTTAAATGTTTGGTAGAATTCACATGTAAATCCATCTGGTCCTGGGGATTTTTTCTTAGGGAGTTGATTAATGACTTGTTCTATTTCTTTTTCTGAAATGGGACTATTTAAGTAATTTATTTCCTCTTCTGTTAATCTGGGCAATCTATATTTTTGTAGATATTCCTCCATTTCACTTAGGTTATCAAATTTATTGGCATACAGTTGGGCAAAGTAACTCCTGATTATTGCTCTAATTTCCTCTTCATTGGTGGAAAGTTCTCCCTTTTCATTTTTGAGACTAACAATTTGATTTTCCTCTTTCCTTTTTCTAATTAAATTAACTAGAGGTTTATCTATTTTGTTGGTTTTTTCATAAAACCAACTTTTAGTTTTATTTATTAATTCAATAGTTTTTTTACTTTCAATTTTACTAATCTCTCCTTTTATTTTTAGGATTTCAAGTTTGGTATTTGATTGGGGGTTTTTAATTTGTTCTTTCTCTAGCTTTTTTAGTTGCAAGCCCAATTCATTGATTTTCTCTTTTTCTATTTTATGCAAATAAGCATCTAGAGATATAAAATTTCCCCTTATTACCGCTTTGGCTGTATCCCACAAATTTTGGTATGTGGTCTCATTATTGTCATTCTCTTGAATGAAATTAGTAATTGTGTCTGTAATTTGCTGTTTCACCCATTCATTCTTTAGGATAAAATTATTTAGTTTCCAATTGGTTTTTGGTCTATTTTCTCCTGGCCTTATATTGCATGTGATTTTTATTCCGTCATGATCTGAAAAAAATGCATTTATTATTTCTGCCTTCCTGCATTTGATTTTGAGGTTTTTGTGTCCTAGCACATGGTCAATTTTTGTATAAGTTCCATGGACTGCTGAGAAAAAAGTAAACTCCTTTCTGTCTCCATTTAATTTCCTCCAAAGATCTATCATACCTAACTTTTCTAACATTTTGTTTACCTCCTTAACTTCTTTCTTATTTATTTTGTGGTTTGATTTATCAAGTTCTGAGAGACGGAGGTTGAGATCCCCCACTATTATAGTTTTGCTGTCTATTTCTTCTTGCATCTCTCTGAACTTTTCCTCTAGGAATTTCCATGCTATACCACTTGGTGCATATATGTTTAGTATTGATATTGCTTCATCATCTATGGTACCCTTTAGGAAGATATAATTTCCTTCTTTGTCTCTTTTAATGAAGTCTATCTTTGCTTTTACTTGGTCTGAGATCAGGATTGCTACCCCTGCTTTTTTTTGTTCACCTGAAGCATAATAGATTCTGCTCCAGCCTTTTACCTTCACCCTGTATGTATCTCTATGTTTTAGATGTGTTTCTTGTAGACAACATATTGTTGGATTCTGGTTTTTAATCCAGTCTGCTATCTGCTTCTGCTTTAAGGGAGAGTTCATTCCATTCACATTCACAGTTAAAATAACTAATTCTGTATTTCCTGCCATCTTATTTACCCTAGCTTATGCTTTTCTCTTTCTTATCCCCTTTCCCTCCTCCCTACTATTTTGCTTTTGAAAACCACTTCCCTCAAACAATCCTTCCCCTCTTTAGAACCCCACCCACCCCTTTTTTCCCCCCTTTCCTTCCAGTTTCCTTATGTCTATTATTCCCTCTGAGCTGAATCTGATGAGATGGAGATTAACCCAATTCTCATTCCCCTCCCTTTTCTCCCCTCAATCATTATAGGTTTTCTTTGCCTCTACATGTGATGTAATTTCCCTTATTTTACCTCCTTTTCCTCTTCTTCCAGTGTTATCCCTTTTCTACCTCTAATTTCTTTTTCAGTTTATCATATCATAAGATTCATAAAATCACAATAAACATATAATAATAATCATAAAATCACAGTAATCATATGATAATAATCATAAAATCACAGTAATCATATCATAACCATAATGTAATAATCGATTCACAATAATGGAAAGCTTTGTAAAGATCAATGTTGGGGAACTACCCATACATATGTTATACAAATAAAAAGCTTTAATAAAAAAAAAAATGCATCTCCTTGCTTAAATTCTCCCAGGTTTCAGCACAAATAATTACCATCAGTGTACAGGATTAACCAACTGACATCAATGCATCAGCAGTGATCTCAGTTGACTATGGGCAAATTACTCCAACTTTCTAAATCTCCATTACTATATATAACTATTAGCAAATTACTCCAATTTTCTGAGCCTCAGTCCCTCCAATTGTAAAATGAAGTTGAAACTTGTGCCACCTAATTAAAAGAGGTTGATGTGAGGAAAACACATCATCATGTTAAAAGGCTTTATGAGTTATCAGACTACTAGGATATATCCCCTCAAATTCCTAAAAAGAAACTTTTCTGTGTGGGACAGCTAGGTGGCACAGTGATAGAGAACCAGCCCTGGAGCGAACGAAATCTAATATCAGACTGCTGTGAGACCGAATAAATCACTAAACCCTGAATTGATCCCACCCCTCCACTCCAGAAAATTAAAAAACAAAAAACACTTTTCTTTGCCCCCATTGAGAAAAAGGAAGGCAAAGACCAAAAGAGGGTATTTTTGGACATCATCAATTCTGAGAGGTGAGGGGAAGATCAACTTTCAAAAAGCTATGCCTTGTAGAAAGACAAAAGTCCTGACCTAAAAAAATATTACCATCTCTGTAGGGATTGACTTCTGGGTGCTGTATTGGGAAACACCATGGGCAAGAAAGGCAGAAATTTCTGAAATTGCAGTTGGGGCTCTCTCCTTGGAATTCATACCTAAGAGTTTTTACTTCCTTCACACCTAGAAAGGCCACATGAGGCAAGTCCAAACTGGAGATCAGACTGCTACTCCAGGAACCTGTGGTTATGGGGCCATCAACTTATTCTTGCTCCAATTTTTCACTTATTTTGATATTTTACTGCAAGCCACAGTTCTGGCATCACTTTTGATCAATCTAATTGAGTCAGGTTCCTTTACAGTAGGATATATTAACTTTTTAAAAATGCTTTCAATTCATTTCTATTTTGTCCTTTTCATTAATCTATGAAAACTTTCCATCTATCTCTAACAGGGATTCAAAAGGCTCAATTATGAGATGACATATCAATGATTCTTCCTTTAGGCCATCAACAATTCTATTCACCTTATTTAACCAAAGCCTCCCAAAAGAAGGGTAATGGCTACCTGGGATCCATCCGAGTTGGGCTCTGAAAGCTCCATTTTTGAGGAGCTTTCTATATACTCTTCCATAGCCCTCTTCAGTCCTTCCTCCTTATCCATTCCACCTTACTAGGGTTTGGTAACAGCAGGCTGCTGTCAAAATGTATTTCTGATATTTCACATCACAAAACTCTGGGGAAACTCAAGAGATTAATTGGAACATCAGACTACGAATATTGCATTGCCTATCAACAGAGATCATATTGCTATAGCAGATGCCATGAGAGTTTGATTATTACTCCCTACTCCAGTTCAATCCCTCTAACAGATAAGATCTATGAGATTAAATATTGTTTGGTCATTTACTAAGTGCTCCCCAAAAGCATCCCATTTCTGACATGGCCCTTTTAACTCCTTCACAAGCAAACTTTCCTCACAACACAGACCATATGGAATATGGTGCTATGAATTAATCTACTGTTTCCTTCTTCAAGGTTTCTACTATAGTTACAACTTTCAAGCTTAATTTCACCTCCATTTCTTTAAATTATATTGTTTCTATCAAAGACTTTTTTTTTATTTCCCTGCCTGATCCTTTCAGACTCACCTTCACTTTTCATTCTCATCCTCAAATCATACATTGAATTCTTTCTTCTTTATCCTTGAGTTAAATAAAGCACACTCTAGGTCACAGACCCTTATCTTTCCTCATCCAGTGGAATGTAATGACTACCATAGGAGTTGGTGTACACAAGAAAGAAGACAGGAACTCAGATCCAGCTGAGCCTTTCTTCTCAAATCAAGTTTCCTTCCAGTAATCAGCCCTAGGTGCCAATTTCTTTTAAGCTTACAGTGTAACAAACTGTCTCCAAGACACTTTTTCTTTTTTAAAAAGTGGTGTCAGGAACGTACCCTCGAGCACTGCTCTCAACCGGTATCCCCATGAGCTACACATGAATTAGATACAAAGACAAACCCTTGCATACCACATTAATGATTGGAGTGAATCACAAAGGACAAAAGTACATATCCATGTGCCCAGGGTCCAAAAGAAGCTAGACTGGGATGAAGGAAAATGAGAAATTGAATATGATCTGCCTCTTTTTTCTATTTCCCCTTCTGATTTGGGACTTGATGGTAGACTAGAGACAAGGGTAGGGTTGGGCTTAGTGTATTTGTGCAGCATCCAAAAATAAGCTGGCCTTCAAGTCAGAACAGTTTGTGAAGTCACTGATGTGAAGTGAGTGGAGGTGTGTGGGAGATAGTATTTGGCTTCAGGTCACCCTCACATGTTTAATTCACCTTTTTGGTTGAAGGCCAACACTTGATTCTCTTAGATTTAACTTCCATTCAGTCTTTTGTTCCCTGTTCTAGAAATGTGGCCAGAGAGCTGGGTAAAGTCAAGCTGATGATAGTCCAGAGAGATATGCTGGTAAGATTAATATCCTCTTCCCCCTTCCCAGAGGTCATAAGATCGAAGGATCACAGATTAAGTGACAGAAGGGACCTTAGAGACCACAGAATCCAGCCAATTCAGTTTACCAATGAAGATACACACAGAGAGGTTAAGTGACATAATTGAGCATCACATAGAAAATAAGTCTGAGGTGATATCTGAACCCAGGTATTCTTGACTCCAAGTCCTACAATTCCAACAACTGATGATCAACCTTCCTTGCCCCTCTAACTGAAGTTGTAGTCTAACTGAACCCTTCAGAACATTTTATGAGCCTCTTAAACCATCACAGATCAAGTCCTCTGAGCACAGCAAAAATGATGGCAATGTTTACATATAAAACTGGCAAACTGTTTTTCCTAGAGTCTTTCAAACATCAATAATGACTATTTTGTAAAGTTTCTTGTAAATTACAAAAAGAAAGTCCAAGTACAGAATGATGGGGCACTAAACCATCTTGAAAAGTAATCAAAGATTATTACGATCAAATACACTGCCAAGAATCAAAGAATTGGCTACAGCAAAAAGAAAACTAATCTTTCAGTCTCATCTAGAAGTGGTATTCATAATCCCCACTCAATCAGTGCTGTCAATGCTGGGCCTCATCTGTCCCTTTTCTGGGGACATAAATTACTAGTTTTTTATATTTCAATCTTTACTTAAAGAAACAAGATGGGCTTACCTCTCCAACTCATATTCCTTCATTCCCACTTTTACTGCCTTCATGACCTGTAAGACAGATATTAACCAAAGATATTTGTATTAAGAACATGAAGTAATACTGTCCTATAAACTATTTATAGTGTAACATTTTCACAAGACCCTCTTTCATGAAAATAACTCCATATGCATAGAGTACAGAAATATGGTAAATGGGAACTCTCAAAAATACTCACTAAATCATATAGTTTAACTAAATTGTTATGGAGAATTCTTATTCTGAAACCATAAATATCAAAGTACCTTACTGAAGTCAATTCCAAACATAAAAATTTAATCAAAATATGTTTAGTGAATACTTAATGCTTATCACTAAAAGGTTTCCCTTTGTTTGACTTTTGTGAAATACAAAGAAAATTAATAAGCATAAGAGATTACAGTATATAAAAATCATCTACTTCCCAACACAAAGCTGCTTTTCATACTTACGAATTTAGTGTTATACTACTTGCCAGATCTAGAATTCCTTTTCCTGAAACCTTTCTAGAAATATAATCTTAATATATCTTTTATTTCTCATATATGGGAATACCCTTTCCAGTTCTAGATTTCTAATCCCAAAAAGCTGCTTGCTAAGAAAAAAAAGAATTGAACCCACATAAATCAAAAGCATGTGTCTATCACCAACAAAATCTAGCAAGGAGAAAAAGAAAAATTCCACTTAAAATTTCCATACAAATTATAAATTACTTAAGGAATCTATTTGGTAAAACATGCAAGATCTATGAAAATAATTAAAAACACTATTTACACAAATAAAAATATAAATAACTGAAGAAATATTCATGGCACATGGTTAGTCCAAGTCAATATAATAAAAATGATAATAGTATCCAAATTAATTTACTTAGGCAGGATCATATCACTCTAACTACCAAAGGATTATTTTACAGAGTATTCATCTGGAGAAATAGAAGGTCAAGAGTCTCATGGGAATTAGTTTGTTTTTTTTTTTTAGTAGGATGAAAAGGTCCTAGCAATACCTTATCTCAAGCTATATTACAACCTGTAATCATCAAAACAATTTGGCTCTAGTTAAGAAATAGAGAATTAATCAGTGGAACAGATTGTATGAAAGTAAAGAATAAGTAAAGTAGCCTAATGTTCAATAAAGCCAACGATTCTGCTATTGGGTCAAAAATTCACTATTTGATAAAAACAGCTAGGCAACTGGAAAAAAATTAGATCTAGACTAACAATTTCACCTCAACCTCCACAACTGATCTTAGCTAAAAGCCTAAGAAACAATTCACCTCATACTCCTGAAGAAACTCCTAATGGATATATGACATAAAGATAACATCATAAACAAATTAAAGGAGCAAAAAAGACTAGGGATTGGGGAAAAGTTTATGACCAAATGAGATAGAGAGAATCAAAGAAGATAAAATGAACAATTCTGATTACATACATGCCTATACAAACAAAACCAATGAAGAAACTAGAAGACAAGTCAAGTAGGAACTCTTCAATTGATATATGGCCAAAGGATTTCAATAGTTTTCAAAGAAAAAAAAATTAAGCTATTAATACTCACATTAAAAAAAAAATACTCTAAAAGGGCAGGTAGGTAGCACAGTGGATAGAATACTAGTCCTGGAGTAAGAGAGACCTGAGTTCAAATCTGACCCTGGATATTTACTAATTGTGTGGCCCTGGGCAAGTCACTTAACCCTGAGGCTTCCCCCCCCAAAAAAGAAAAAAGTTCTATATGATAAAACATACTATCCACCCTCTAACCTGAAAGCTAATGGACTCAAAAGTCCAGACTGAGACTTTTGTTGGGGGGGAAGGAAGGGGTGGAGGTAGGGGGAGAGGAGATACAGACAATGAGGGAATTTGTTACACTTAACTATCCATGTTTGTAAAAAGATTTTTGTTTTTCTTGCTTTCTCAAAGGGAAATGTTGGGAAGCAAAATGGCAGATATTGATGAAAATAAAATTTAATTTAAAAAGTAAATAATTACAAGCTTTATTCTAGAATCATTATTGAGAGTTTTAATAATTAAGCAGAGTGCCGAGAAAAAGAGCCCCTATTCTAACTACTCTCTTTATCTGGAGCACCTCTTTTTTTGCAAGTGATTCTGTAATAGGACATTGCCAGTCCCACAGAGTGGGCCAGCTGGTTTTTTTTTCATTTTTAGTGTGTAAATAAAGCTGCCATTGTCACCCAAAACCTAAGCCTCTTGGCTCTTAATATCTATTCCAATAGTGCACAAAGTGGGGACCTTGGATACTTGATGTTCCCTGAGATTCTTTATGGGGATCTACTAGATCAAAACTATTTTTGTAATAACAGTAAGGCTCATTTGCCTATGAAAAAAAAAAGTCCTCCCCATGCCATATTTATGTGAGATAAAATTTTCTTCACAAACCATATTTTAACCAAAATAATATATCACAACAGACTGAATACAGAAGCAGATTATGAAAATCCAGCTGTCTTCTATTAAGCCAAACAGCAAAGAGATTTGCAAAAATGTGTAAAACAATACTACTTTTCTTACTAATTTTTTATTTTGAAAAAGTTATTTTTCATAAAAATGTTATATATTTTAACATGTAATGTTTTCATTTTCATCTTTAAATAAGTAGGTAAATATATTTTTTAATGTATCAAATTTAATTTCTAATATGGTGAATACTGATAGATATAATCTATATAAACAAAAGATCTTTGAGTCCTCAATAATTGTTGATAATGTAAAGGAGTCCTGAAACCAAAAAGTTTGAGAATTGCTAGTCTGTTTTATTTTTCAATCTTCAAAGCTCTTACTTTTTATAAGGAAATAATATTTAAGAGAAAATTGAAAAAATATGTTTACCATTCTATCTCCTACATAGTACATGCCATATCAGCAAGTTCTGTGCTCCAGAGTGAAAAGCACATGACCTTTATGTGTATCCAATTCCCTCTAAGGTCTAATCATTAAACAAGAGTGCCCAACACACTCTCTGAAGCCAGGTAGTAACAATATTCTTACCTCTCTATGGGCATCACTAGAGATTTTGTTGGTATAGCGTAAAACTTCCAACTCCATGTCAGTTTTAATCACGCGGCTTAAAAAAAAAAAAAAAATTGACATCTAAGTCAGATCTTTTGTCAGAAGTGAAAAAGCAACAGGATATTCACATATCTAATGACTATTTTTCAAATAAAGAAAATGTTAAGTTAAGCAAAAACAAAGCAACATAAACAATCCCAATGTCAACATCAAGTTCAATATTCCAATGTTTTCTCAGATAAACTGACCACACTGAAGGCTTGTTCTTTGATGTATGACTTTATTACGCTTTGAAGCATCCTTGACAGACCATTATGACTTCTTAAAGAGTATGGACTATGACTTCATATATTCATTCCCCATTTCATCAGTGCCCCCAAATATCTTGACAAGATCCCTTATTACTGAAGAACTAGAATACTCAAAAAGTTACTAGGTGGCTCTTAGAATCATATCTAACCCCTTCTTTCATGCAAAAATTATATGAGAAAGCCACCAGAACTTGTCAGTATCATCCACATTGACCATTTTTATAAAGGAAAGCATTAGAAGTTTGAAGGAATGAAGGGCAAAAGAACACAAGCAGCCATTTTAATCCTTCTGGAGTTTGTTTTTGCCTTTAATTGAGCACATTTCATCTAGACATCCACAACAATATCTAAGAAAAGCTTCAGATTCACAAAAAGGTATTTTCTGAGTTAAATTGCTTTACTTTTTTTTTTGCATCATAGATCCTTTTGACTGTCTGATGAAGTGGATGAACCCCTTCTCAGAATGTTTTTAAACATATAAAATAAAATTCATAAAATAACAAAGGAAGACACTGAAATATAATATCAAAATATTTTTTGATATAGAACTCCTGTTCTAGATTATAACTCACTGCTCACATGAGGCCCCAGAAAGACATTATAAACACAGTTTATTCCTTTCTTCAGGGCTTTTATAACCTTGTACTCCTTTCACAAAAAATGCATTCACAACCTCTCAAAAGGTTGTCAAGGCCCAAATCTCATGAAATGAGCCCTGTTATGGACTCCCTTATTGTTAAAGAGTAAGGTCCTCCTTTCTCTTAGAATAGGCTGCTGAACTTCATGAACAGCTTGGGAGAAAGATGGCATGAGTATGTCTATCTTTCACATTTGATGTGTTTTGGTGTGAGCCCCTTTATGAAGTTGTGAATCAGACTGCTTCTTTCACTTACCAGCTTGGCAACAACAAGTATGATAGAAATTTGTTTCTATAATCTTGGCTGGAATGCAAAGGAATGAAGAGGACTTCTGTTCTGACATGAAATCAAGGCTCAAAGGGTCTGCTGACATTGTGTTTTGGACACACAGCTGCCCTTTTTTTGGCTCGCAGATGCCACACTGTGCTCCCCTCCCCACTATGTCCTACTCCCAACATCCACAGTCAATGGAGATCTGGGAGCTAACATTCACTAGCTATCTCGGAGCTCTCTAGGGAACACAACTTTCTGGTTTCTCAAAATATACTAATATAGACTCTCCTGTTTGTCTGGGCTAAAGATAATGGAAATAAAATTGTTGAGATCCTGAAATAGTCACTCTTTTAAAACTAAAAGCATAAAAACTGAACAAACGTGTTTACCTAATGACAGAGCCTGTGGCTTCTCATACTTCTTTTTTGGAAGGAGAAGAGGAAGGGGAGGGACCAGGTTCTTTACTGCTCTGAGTTTGGAAGTATAGCAGCGGCAGCTGAGCAGCTTGAGAGTTCTCATGTGCTCCTTTTCAAGCATGGTCTGGATCAACCCTGAGGCAGCCTGGTGGCCTCCCCTGTTCCTGGAGACTACTATATCACTACCAGGCTTACACCAGACAACTAACCACGATTGGTCTCTCCTGCAGCTCAAGGGATCCTCAGTCTCCCCAGTAGCAGGGGTGACAGACAAGAAAATCTGTCTTCCCTGGCTCCCCACATTTCCTGCCCCACACAGAACACAAGTCACACCGAACTCCTCAACACTGTGCGCAAGAGGTCTGGAGCAGGAGAGAATATGGTTTCTATAGGCTTTGGGACTGTCTCGGAAGGACAGAGACATGAGAGCATTCCGTGTATGCAGGCAGGTATGGGAATAGCGCCAATACTGAAAAGACGGACCGCCCAGTTTCATAGAGAAGTAAATCTACTTCAGTTACAGTGAAGCCAGAATGGTCACAGAACAGGCTAGGGTGCAGAAATCATTCCCACCTGATAAATGCCAATGCTGAAGGCCGCTGCTTTTCAAGTTTGAGCAGGAACAAGTTTATTCGGTAATGACGATTTTTTGAGTTTGAATTATTTCTTTTATGTTCAACAATTGATGTGGAGCTGATTCTCTCTATAGTTAGATCCCTGGAGAGGCTCCTTGAGACAGGCAAGAGACTGACTGTTGGAGAACACCTCCTCTCTTTCACTGATGGAAAGAAGAGTTTCCTTTCAGAAAATGAAAAGTGTCATTCCCACTGCAGAGGTGTGCCAGCCCAGGTGGTACCTGGCAAGTTCCCTCGAGCATGGGGGCCTGTATATGACACAGAGACCTCCTGTAAGCCTGGTGCCTAAGAAAGGGCCAGGCTTAACAAACTATTGTTGTTAGGCAGCCAGTTTGAGTCTCAGTACTCCTTCATGTAACAGAAGAGTGGTGAGTCCAGCCTCCCACTGCCCCAGTGACAAAGGTGACTCCCTGAAAAGTTGTGGCCTAATTATGATCACACAGTCACTGAGCGAATGTTTCTGGGCAGGAATCTGAGGCCTAAACTCAGGCTCACAAACAAGCCACCATGCCAGCTTATAAAGGAAAATGACTGTATGATCAGGCTTCCTAGTCCATCTCCTAAGCCCCAATTTCATTTTTAGGTTCTGTAACCGAAGGTCTATTTAGTGTGCCCTCGATTTTTGTTCTGGTCACGTAAAGAAGTATCATGAACTGAGCCAGTTAGAATTATCCTACAATTGCACTACTGAGATGAGATCTATATGGCAGGGCTTCAGCCTGACCCAATTTAATCCAAGGTAAAAAAATAAATAAATAAATAAATTCTGAAAATAGAACTTTGTCATGTGAAAGGTAAGAAGCACCTCGAGAATTTAACCAATTATCCACAGTTTACCCTAGACACAAAATCTGGTCTGGCCACTGGACTAAATAGAATTCTCCCCAACTTGGATTCAGTTATCTCCATCACCAGAAGGACCAAGACCAGTTTTAATTCTCTGTGGAAAATAACAACACTTTTAAGCAATCCACAAGAAAATTCTTCAATTCTAAGAAAGAATTCACTTCCTAAAACCTGCTGGATATGTCTGTCTCTGGGCATGTAGTAGCAAGGAAAGTGAAATAAGTTGTCTGTATTTATTCAATGTATATAAATTTCTAAGGGGGAAGAGATGTTTGATAAAGATATTAATCAAGCTAAATATAATTCAAGAATGGTCAGAGGAAAAATGAGAAAATATTTGTCATGGCTTTAATTGACTTTTAAAGGTAAGATACCCAGGCACTGAAGTGGCACAACAGATAGAACACTGAGCCTGGCTGTACTCAGGAAAGACTGAGTTCAAATCCAGCCTCACTAGCTGTGTGGCTCTGGGCAAGTCACTTAACCTTTCTGCCTTGGTTTGCTCACAACTGTAAAATGGGGATCTTTCTTACATCTCAAAGTTGTTTCAAGGATCAAATGAGACATTAATTGTAAAACATTGTAAGCAATTCAATAAATGTTAACTATTATAAGTATCATTGTGGGGACCAAATGAGGTGGTCTTTGTAAACTTAGTTCAGTGCCTGGCACAGAGTAGGCATTTTAATTTATGCTTGGTCCCTCCCTAAAGGCTTCTTATAAGTTAATATTGAAGCTAAAGGAAAAATGATAAGCAGAACTAAAGCAGTCTTCTGTACAATTCTAAATTTTTCCATCAATAAATCTATATGCATGTATAATGTTTAATAGTAGCTATGAATATTAGAAGCATTCTTTCAATGAATAATAAAAAGAATTTAGTCATACAGACATAAGTATATTCTTAAATCAAGAAATATCTGGTTGTTCAGTGAAGTTGAGAGTGGGAAAAACAATAGACTAGGGGAGTTTAGGAGTCAGGAGACATGGGCTCACTTTAATTTAATCAACAATAATTTAACACCTACTGTATGAAGGGTATTGTACTGAGCCAAGGAAAATGAAAAGTAGATAATTTTTTTGTCCCCAAGAAACTGAAGGCAGAGATTATTTCATTTTTGTCTGTATATATCTATCACCCAGCATGGTACTTGGCATAATGTGAGAGTTTAATAACTGCTTGTCGAGCTGAACCAAACTAGCATATAATATACATCACCTGCGTAAATCAGAACATAAGACAAAGGGTAAGTTGAAGTCTAAGGAGAGGGAATGGCAGTTGAGTTGAAATTAAATAGGTAATGAGGGTGAGGGAAGGCACAAGCAATGAAATGGAAGCAAGAAGGCCCAGGGAATGTAGGAGACAGACAGCAGTCCAGTTTGACTAAAGGACTAAAACCAGTGGTCACAGGGTCACAGATTTAGTCATTCTTAGCAAATATCTAATCTAGTCTCATTTTAACAATGAGGAAACTGAGCCCTAAAGAAGTAATATAGCCAACCCCAAATCATGTAGATCATAAATGGCAGTGCTGGGATTTAAAAACAGGATTCCAAACCCAGACCTCCTTCCACCGCACCAGCATTGCTGGTGAAAGAAATGAGGGAAATCTGAAAAGGTCTATTAGTACCTGATTAGGTACTACCCCAGATTAGGTACTACCCGACTTCAATGTCAGGCAAAGGAGTCTGATGAATGTTCTTGGGTGAACAAAATAAGGAGTTACTAAAATTTTTTAGGAAGAAAAGTATGACTAGGGTTTTAGCCCTGGTTCTGATATCAAATTGCTAAATTACTTTGGTTGAGCGAATTCATGTCTAAAATCATGCTTTCTCTTCTGCAAATGATGATGCTGGACAAAGTGAGCATGAAGATTTCTTCCATTTTGAACATAATGTGATTCTAAGTTTGGAGGAAGATGCCAAAAGGCAAGAAAGCTGGGCCAATTAAAAGAACAAAACCCATTCAAACCTGGAAGTTTTAGGGTTATCTGATGCATGATCTGCCATGAAGTAGGAAGACAAAAAGAGAAGGAGAAAGGGGAGGGGAGGGGAGAGGAGGAGAGAGAGAGAGAGAGACACACACACACACACACACACACACACACACACACAAAGACAGAGAGAGAGAGAGAGAGAGAGAGAGAGAGAGAGAGAGAGAAAACCTGACCAAAAAAAGATCTATTTGTGGGATTTTTTAAAATGTTCTCCCTTCACAAACTTGCCTTGGGGCTTAAGTGTAGAATTAAGACATCAGTTAAAGAAGACATGAATGGTGCAATGATTAAAACAGTAGCAAGACAAAATGAAGTATTTCTTAAATTGATCTTTAAGACTTAATGTGATATGAACAAAGAAACTTTTAAAAGGAAGATCTCAAAGGCATGCTGAAATATAAACTCAACACTGCCTATCTGGGGTCTAACCACCTATACAGCTAGAGGGTCTTTCAGCAATCACCCATACCCCTGCTCTGAAATTCATCGGTGACTAACAGGACAAAACTGAAGACTAAAGCTCTCCAAAGGCAGGGATAGAAAAAGATGGACTCACTGAGTCCATGTATCATGAGGAAATGGGCATATAAATGTGAAGCATAACCCATTAGTCCTTACAAAGAAATGAGTCTTATGAAAATGAATGAATTTTCAAATGTGTGGTTTTTTTTTTTTTTTTTGCTTTTTGCTGAGGCAATTGGGTTTAAGTGACTTGCCCAGGGTCACACAGCTAGGAAGTGTCTGAGACCAGATTTGAACTCAGGTCCTCCTGACTTCAGGGCTGGTGCTCTAACCACTGCGCCACCTAGCTTCCCCCGCCACCTAGCTTCCCCAAATGTGTTTTTTTTTTTTAAGTGAGATTTTTATTTGCTGCAATGTAAAGGATTGTGGTAGAGGATAAACAAGAGATAATGGAGGTACCTCAAGTTCCAGATGGTATGGACACTTTTGAAGTGGATCTCAAATTTCTGGGCATAAAGTCCAATGCATTCATTTCCTCAACCATCTTAATTACAAGGTGTATGGGCCAGATTTTCATATCTGATTGTTCTTCCTATATGCCTTGTCTCTTGTTTTTTGAAGTAGAGTAAAACCTCAGTTATACAGAATGCTTGGGGAATCAAATGTTCTGATTGTTTTTTGTTTGTTTGCTAATTGGGGGCTAAAAATATCTCTATTAAAAATAAAAAAGATAAATTAATTTAATCTTAGGCAAATACCTTGTATTAGCCAGTCTTGTTCTAGTATTCTGTGATTTCAAATGATTCCCTAAAATGCACTGAAGGTCAAACTAAACCTATAACAAAGTCCTAATTCATTATGTTGGAATATTTAGTCACTCTCATCTTTTCTAGGCCAAGGGACAAATCACCAAAGCTATCAGATCTCGTGATACATTCTCCTCTACTATACTATGCTCCATTGGTACCTCAGGGTACGGTATGGACACTGAAAAAGTAGGAATGTAGAAATATGCATTTTATCCAACTGCCTAATTAATATACTTAGAATAATTTCACTCCACTCAATTAGCAGTTCTAAAAATAAAATGACTTGGTTCAAAACAAACTCACTTAAAAATTCCAGGATTCTTGCAGCAATTTCTATCATTCCTCTATGATTTTTACAGGAGTACTAAACTGTAAACTTGAGTACTAAGCTATTATTTAGGGGAAAAATGTCCCTCTTATTTTTCCCCCTACCTTCAGAACAATTTAATCTTGCAAAACAAGAAAGAAGTATGTTCTAAATTACAAAAACAAAAACTTTGTTCTTACTAAGTTTCAACTTCAGACTTATACATATTGAAACTATAATATTCATGGTAAGAAAAGAAATTATCAGCTATGATCTCATATTTGTGAAGAAGAATATGATTACATTAGAATTTACAGGAACTCACAAGGCATTTGCTTCAGATAATGATGTACAATAAAACAGTTGCCACAAGGAAATGGATATCACTTGAATGGCAAAAACGTAAAAACGAAGCTTCTGCTGCTCTAGGAAGCAGATGCCTGCAGATCACTCAGGCTCTCTCTTGAGAAATTCTAAATTCTGAGCCCTTGCAGGTTAGTGTGTGCACAGGTGTGTAAACAACTAACATGAGGAGCCATATTGTGGGATCCAATATATCAGCAGCAACTGCAGCTCTGTCATCTGGACCTGGGCACTTTTACAAGCCTCATCCCTCCCCCAACTTGACTGCAAAATGGTATCCAGTGGCAAAACAGATGCGTGAAGCAGTAACTTTGAATTATCTAGGCCTCTACACTATCAAAAATGCAATTCTGGCAGAGCTGCTTGAAACCTTGGGCTTTCCAAGAGAGGTTCAATGGTAGCAAAACACTGAGGAATACGATGGTACATTTAACAGAACCAGACTGGTTTCTGTGGTCAGGAAGTGTGCTGAGGGCCTCACATTTTGTGCGCTCATTTCAAGGCATTTGTACTGCCAGGATCCCAGCCAGAGGGAGGGGCCTATGTTCTCCCAAAACGATTAATAAGGAGCAGAAACTATGACAATTATAAAATCTTCTTGGGGTATGAGGTACAAGTTACTTCTTTTGTCCTAGTTAAGAAAGAAATGTCCTTCACCATAAAAAAAAGGTCATCAATGCTATCCATTCATCAGGGCTGTGAGTAATGAAATCCAGTACCCATCACTGCTCAGATTCAGTCCTGCAGTAGGCACTGCCTTCAATGCCATAGCACTGTTGTCCCCAATTCCCTCAGCTGCATGAGACACCTGCAAACCAGGTGCATGGCTGCAAGAATGCTTTCTAATGTCACTAACTCTCACAGTCATTTGCATGATATTATCTACACTGTGAACCAGACTACCATGCAAAGACTTCACCCCAATCAAGATTCATATATACTCTTAAGGGGCTGCCTGCCTCAGGTATCATGCTACATATACAGGGGATGAGAACTAATTTCATGCCTGAGATACACAGTGAACAAAGTAAATAGGCAACAGAAACAGGTGCTACGATGCCTAGACAGAAAGAAATGTTTTTTTGTTTCATTGCTGGTTTGCCCTTCTTTTCTTCCTACCACCCTTTTATACTGACACTGTGATACAACTGTGGTATCTCTTTGGCAGAGTGGGGAAAACTTCAATTTGCATTCTCCTTCAAAAGTCCTCCTCACCACTGTGAAGAGAGGTGCACCCTGTCTTGGGGAGTATAGGATTGAGAAGACCAAAAACAAGTTTGGCCCACTGGGCAGAAGGCTTTGCTACATTAATAAAGCCAATGTGGAGTTTCTGATTAGAACTGATGAATAATTCACTTGGTAGGAGGAGAAGGGAAGGGGGTGCAGGAAATGTTGGAAAGACTTCCTTTTATAGTGAGTAAAATGAGAACACGAGTGGAGAAGGGATCTGCCCATAGTCACACAGAGAATCAGGAAGAGAGTTGGGAGTAGAGCCCAGGATTCCTGACTCCCAGGTCTGTACTAATTGTTTAGGGATTAAATGGAACTAAGTGCCTAGACACAATCACACTTTCTGAAGAGAGAGAAGGAATAAAACCAATAGGACACAGTGGTATCATTTGAACATACTAATAAGTAGTAATTGACATCATGGGAAAGACAATTTTATATTGAGCCTCACTTCCTCCCATAATTAGGGAGAAACATCAACACTCGCTCCATCCAGCATCACTCTCATTTCTGGGCAGGCAATTACAATGATTACAATGGATTTCATTGAAAATTATTACAGTCACGAGAACAGCAAAGGACCCATGCCATTAAAACCCATCCCAAAGGAAGCTATAATGATGTGACATTTATAAAACCGCTGTTTGCAATGAGTGTCAAATCATTTCTCCTTCGGGTGCTCATTTTCATAACATTAGGATATATTCTTATGAAGCAAAGTTCATCTTAGAGCCATGGGATTGAACTAGAATTAAAGTTCACTTCTTTTTGAAGCATGACCTAATGCTTTATCTCTTAGGAGTCAGGAAAATATTGACAGGACATTGTTGATCCACCAGCAGAGAGACAAGATGTGGGTCCTGAGAGCAGCTATGGCTCAGGGAGAGAATTTCAGGTGACAGCAGTAGCAAAGCCATTTCAGAGTTAAAATTGGGGAAAAGAAGTTAGGAGGGATTTCTTTTTAAAGAAAATATTAAAGTACTCCAGTCTTTTCAGATAACTATATTCTCAGAAGAAATTTCAACAAGAGGTGTTTTCACCTCTTTCAAATTTCAATAACTATTAGGGGGCTGGACTTGGCTTGGAATACTATGGCCATCCTGTACTAGTCTTCTCTTTAGGAGATTCTCACCACTTTTGCTTCACATTAGGGACTGAGCAAAGGTGTCACAAGTGTCCAATACACTGGTGATAACTTAATCATAGTCTTTTTATCAATATTCCTGAGAGTGTGTCACCCAGTTTGTGGTAGAAAGGACTTTCTCCTTGATTTGAAACCTCAGTCTCTGGTCAACTGTCCCCCAGCTTCTCACTTTTGCCTTATACCTAGAATTTGACTAATATTCTCATTAAGTTCTGGTCCTAGTTACCACCTGGACTCTTCTTTTAAGCTCTTGATTGGATGTGGTTTTGGAATCTGATCTTATTTAGAGGAAAAACTAAGGAATGAATCAGACTGATGACTAGATATGATGGAAGGGATGGGGGGGGGGGAAGGCCACTTATGAGGGATAAATAAATTTAAAGAATTAACACTTACCATTCCACAATTTCTGGATGAAGAATGGTGTTGTTGACTTTGAACCTATCAAAAAAAAATGCATCAATTCAATTAATAAACATTTGTGAAGCTCCTAAGATGTGTAAAGCCCTGGAATGGGCACTAAGAAAAGATTCAAAAACTACTTAAATGAAAGCTCATATAGACCAAGAAAACTGACAAACTGTAATAACAAATACAAAACAGAACAAAACAGTAAGTGCATACAAAATTTTCCATCTAATGTATTTTTTAAAATATTACCAAGAAAAGGTAAAAAATAAAACCAAACTTTAGCCTTGTTCTCTGAAGCAAAGAACTTCTATTCATATATACAAATTGATCACCTACTGAACTACTAAAGTTTTCCAGATCTGCCTCTGGAAAACCCTTTCAGGGCCTCTGAATGCTTGCTGTGAACGATTCTGATAGAAGAGAAGAAATTTTTGCCAAATATCCATTAAAATTAGGGTCTTAACGTTTAGTTCTCATTTCAAGAATATTAGTTAGCTATAAACCAAAATGACCGAAGAGACTCCAAAATTACATGAAGTGTAGCAATGACAAGCACTTCTATTTGCATAACACATATCTGAGTGGCTCACAGCACTTCATACATTTAATTTTAAAAAATTAAGCTAAGTATGATAACATTCCTGGGACAGATGAAGTGGAGGAGTCATTCAGACAAGATTGGATCTACAACAAATACAGAATCACCTTCTGCTATGAAATCATCCCACAGGGATGGGGTTGTTAGGCAAAATAAGTAATGATAATTAACATTTCTCTATAACACTGCAAGGTTTGTAAAGTTCTTTTTTAATTGAAGCTTTTTATTTTCAAAACATACGCAAAGATAATTTTTCAACACTGACCTTTGAAAAACCTTATGTTGCAATTTCCCCCCTTCCCCTACCCTCTCCCCTAGATGGCCTGTAATCTAATATATACTAAACATGGTAAAATTATATGTTAAATCCAATATAGGCATATATATTTATATAATTCACTTATCTCACAAGAAAAATCAGATCAAAAAGTAAAAAAAGAAAAATGAGAAAGAAAATAAAATTCAAGCAAACCACAACAAAATGTGAAAATGCCATGTGTGATCCACACGCAGTTCCCACAGTCTGGATGTAGATGGCTCTCATCATCACAAGATCACTGGAACTAGTCTGAATCATCTCATTGTTGAAAAGAGCCACATCCATCATAATTAATCATCATATAATCTTGTTGCTGTGTTTTTGTAAGGTTCTTTATATGCACTATCTCCTTTGAACTTCACACTAAGTCTGTTACATTTGAGGAAATAGGCTCAAAGAACTAAGGGACCTAACCATGGTCACAGTAAGTTTCAGAGATGGGATATAAAGTAAGGCCTCTTCTGGTTTACACCACCCTTCTTCACTATCTCCAGGGGCTTCTAGCCCATGTTATTGACAGTGAGCTGTTTCCTCACTGAAAGTGGGAATTATTCTGAGTAAAGTAAGCATCATGATGGATAAAAGCACCAACTTAATAAAAGGGTTTTTTGTTTTTTTGGGCAAAAGTTGAAAATGAAATTTAAGCCTTCACAAAGTCACCCATATATAAAAAGATCAAATTTACTCCCATCTGGAAAAGTTCTTTTGCCTTTACTAATAAAGGATGCGAGATACCTGGCAACCTGTAAACTAAGTAAGTTAGTTTACAAGGCACATAATGCCAAGGGGAAAAAAAATTACAGAAAAAATTAGGGCTGGCTAGGAAATAGTACAACATGAAGCAAAAGAAGAAAGCGTTGGCCTAATGTGCATTCCCAAAGCTAAATACAGCAAAAATGCCAGTCACAAAAAATGCATATCTCAAAGTTCAAACTTCAAATTGCAAAAGGTAAAAGTCAGACACATGGTCATAGATTCACAATCACGGGCACAGAGAATTGGACCCAGTGACAAATGCCCATGAAAACAGACAGGGAGCAACATACAAGCAAGTATGATCACAAAACACAACAACATAGCTTTCACTTTTTTTTTCCCCCACTGAGCAGAATCTTTGTGGATGTTTTATTGCTGTCTGTCTACTATGAAGAAGGAAATGAAAACATTAGTGCTGTAACAATGTAACAGGTAATCATGGGGATCATGGGCCATAAGCCAGGGATGAGATGGGGAGGGAATTTAGGAGTATCACAGCATCCCCTGTAACAATGAGAATATGCCAACTCTCCCTGCGTTTATAATGACAAAAGACAGCAATTTAATTCAAAATGTCCAGATCTTCCCCCACTTAAAAAAAGGGGGGGAGGGGATCAACTAATAATCTTTAAAAGTCAAATTTCTATTCACAAAATATAAAAGAGAGGCAGACACAGGACACCAAGAAATTCAAAGAAGAATAAACAAGTCACATGGAAGAGGAGAGCAGACAACATAAATCAAGAAGACAACCTAAATTTTGTCTCACATTTAGTCAAATGTCAGCTTGGCATTAGGGAAAGCAATGTCCTATGGAAGGAATTAAATGCTAGTGACTGCAAGGTTGGTGCATATGGCTAAAGTGGGCTAAGCAGTTTTAAGAAACTAGGGTACAAGAGCCGGTTAGCCTGATCTCCTGAAAGAGAAGGCCCCCTAGGCAAAAGAAATGGAAAAGCAGGTGAAGACTCAGGAAATGGTAATGCAGGGATGTAGCCAAGAAGCTCCCTCGCTCTCTATACTCCCTTTTCTCCAAAAGCTTAAGCTCTAAGGAAGGGAGGATTCATACAAACAAAACAATCACAACATGAGGTAGAATTCTTTTCTGTTTCTCAAATATGCTTCATGTATGCTTTCTCACCTCCATGCCGTTGATATGACAATACCCTATGAATGGAATGCCCTTCTCCCCTCCCTATTTCACCTATTTCTATCTGTTCTTTAAACTACAATTCAAGTACTAGCGTCTACCCAAAGTCTTTCTTGATTGGTAACAAGAGTTCAGCACAGGTTGTTAATCATTTTTCCCCCACTGATTCCTTTGGCAGTCTGATGTATCCTACTAAACCCTTCTCAGAATAATGCTTTTAAATGTGTAAAATAAAATGCACAGGATTACAAAGGAAACTAAGTATTTAAGGTATCCCAAAAAGTATACAGCAGCTTTAAGCTAACTGAATAAAGACTTCTGGAATACCCTCGATGGGGTATGGGGGCAGGAATGGGTGAAAAAGAACAAATTAAAGGGTACTCTATTAAGAATCCCAGCCCTAAAACACACATAACCCTTTGTTTTGTACCTTGCTGATGTTAAATATTAAATAAACTGTTCATTATAATTATCTAGATATGCCATATCTCTTCCCTAGAACCTAGACTTTACAAGCATAGCAGTAATGCATTATCTAACAATATAAAGAAACGGATCAAGCTATGGTGGAAGGAGCAGTGGATTTGAAGTCACAATTCCTCTGGATTCCAAATTCCTCATCTGAAAAAAATAAGTGGATTGAACTAGATGGTCTCTAAGGTTCCTTCTGACTCTAGGATCCTAAAATTCCATGAATACCAATAATAATAATATTTGATATTTACAATGGCTGGATCTTTATGGCCTTTTCTCAGTGCCCTTGATCTTTGACATGACACCATTGATCACCTTCTCTTCATGGATCTCTCTCCCTTCTAGGTTTTTGTGACATTGATCTTTCTCAGTCCTTTTTGCTCATTCTTCATCCATGTCAATTCTACCATGAGCCTCAGTTTCCTCATGCAAAACAGGGCTATCGTCTAGGGTTGGTGCTTTGTGGGCTTTAAGGCACTTCACAAATATGAGTTACTATAAATCAGTTAAAGTCGGTATTTATTGAACATGTACTCAGTAATGGTGCCATGCCAGCTGCACATTGGTACTACCTTTCTTTGGAAAGCACTGCCCGGGGAGAGTCACAGCAATCTTCAGATTGGTTGGTGGTGAAGAGAGGGAAGAAGTATGGAAACAGAAAGAGCATCAGGCTTGGCAGTAGAATTGCACCTGCCCAGGACAGGAAAGGCGAGAGGGGGAAGGAGAACTTTAGGAAGTGATGGATGACTGGGGGGAAAAGGACTGTCTGCATGAGATGGTATCACTGTGTCTGCTTGTGCCACTTCTGCTGCAGATGCATTCAGCTCAATTAAACAGGTATTTATTGAGCTTACTGATGAACCTAACTCTATATTAAGTTGGGTGGGGAGACCATGTACAATGTGATCTTTCCCCAAGGGGCTGGGTTATCAAGACACCTTCATATGCCATAAAGCACCATGCCAGGACAGTGTCCAAAACAGCATTCTATACATATCTACTATAGAGAAAAGTTCCACATAGTTGGGATGTAGTCACGAAAGCATAGTATATTGGGAAACTATTAGATTTAGTCAGAAAACCTGAGTTTTATGCCTTCCTTTTGTGACCTTGCAGAAGTCATGGCCACTTTCAGAGCCTCAGTAATGTGAAGGCGATTGGATGATGAGGTGATCATTAAAGTCTCTTGCAGTCAATCAAGGAGGTGAAAGCAACATTGCCTGAAATTATCAAGGAAATTAAACTGTTGACTACCCTGGACTAGATTTGGTGAAACTAAGACAAAAAATGACAATGTCCTTGGCCAATATGAGCTTGGATTCTGTTGAAAGGAGGAGTATATGATATGTATGTAGATAAATGTGATGCTAGTTTAGAGTGTGATGGGGTCAAGAGAGAGATCCTAATATGCACCAGGTATATTTGAGAAGGGAAAGGACCTTTTCAACTTGAAGACTTAAGGGAGAAATAAGAGAAATCTCTTGAGCTTTAAATAACAAGACATAGGATTCAAACTGGGCCTCAAAAAGGAGACTAAAATTTATATGTGAAAAAGGGAGAGAATGGCATTCCAAATAGGCTGAATGATGTGATCAGAAGCATGGAGGTGGGAAATGAATATGATGTGTGCAAGAAACCAGAAAACAATAGTCTAGCTGAAGTAAAAGATTTCATTTAGGAAAGCTGAAAAGAGAAGGTTAGGGAGAAAGTGTGGGCCTGTTCTCATAGAGGACTGAACACCAAAGAGAGTAATTTGGACTTGGAACTATCTGGACATGAGGTGATGATTTCTAGAGAAGAGTCCTTCAAGAGAGAGAAAGTTTATATGTTCATATGTGTTTTGTAAATTTGGACTTAGGTTATATGAAAAGTGGACCCAAATCTAATGAGTTGTCTACATTATTATTTGGTAATTTGCTAATTTCAGAGACCTTGAAGGCCTGATTTTTTATTCACTTAATTTTTTTTTATATTTTTTTATTCATTTATTGAGGAACAACATTGGGGCCACTGAAGTGAGAATATTAAGGGCTCTGTATTCAAGTCATTTTCCATTTTCATAGGAATTGGTTATTCAGAATAAATATGTTTCTTATCTTTTTTCTATTTTTACTTAAATTGCCTTGCATATTTGAAGACAATTTTTACAAATTAATTCTGTTTAAATAATCAGTTAAATGTAAAATTACTGAATTTGAGAGTTGCAAGAAAATACATGAAGATATGAATTTTAAAATGTTGGTTAGACATGACTATTATTGGAATGTAATAGGAAAAATACATTTTTTATATTTATGTGGTGGCCAATTTGGCCATGTTTAATGCTTTCTGGCGCTTGTTAATTGTAGTAATATTTAGAATTATAGTATTATTATAATAATATTTAGAATCAGATAATTTAAAATAATCTTTGAATGACACGAGATTGATAATAAATCAAACTTATCTAATACCTCATAGTATAGTGAGGGCTTGTGTCACAGCAATTGTGATTACCAAATACCTGACTATACCAACTTGTAAGGGATTTTATGAGTCAGAGTTAGATCACTTTTAGAATTTCTTTCTATGCATCTATAACAGTGTCCACAGTCACCCTGTAGCAAATTTAGGGGTAATATATGCTAGGTACCTGGTGCCAAATGCTGTCCTACTATGATCAGCCCTGTTTCACACTATCAGGGCAAAGATGACTCTCCTAGACTGCCTTCACGGACAAAATGCCCCTCAGCCTCAAAGAAGGACCAAACACAAGGGCAACTTGTTAAACAGGCAATTAATCAACAGCTTGAGATCAGATGTGTTTCTGAAAAAGTTCAAAGGGGTTGAAAACCAAAAGGAAAATAGGCAATATCATTAGGGTAGTGACAAGGCAGTTGGTGACAGAAGCAGCTAAGCTTCCCCAAAGGAGAAGGACACAAGATTCATCTTGCTTAGGAAAACAGGCTATTATTATCCTTAGCCAAACAGCATTAGGAAGAAAAGCCCAAGGAAGAGAGACAGATGGAACTGGCGAAAACAGAAAAAAAGTCCTCAAGAACAAATTTCATCTTTACCCAGCTTGTAGGAATTTGGGAGATGAGCCAGGGTCCCTTTTAAGGCCCACTCTTGGTGTCCTTCAATTGAGTTATCAAGGATCAAGGAGGAAACAGCTTCAAGAGTCTGAGAACAGCTCACTTCATGTAGATTTAATGAGAAAAGAGGGTGGGTCACTGGAAATGGGCAAGATCATGAAAGCAGAGGATTGTAACAACCAAAGAGAAAAAGAACTAGACATTGTTCAGTGAGCCAACTAGACATGTTTGCCTACTGTAGGCAAAGGCAGTTAGACCTAAGAAATGCTAGGACTAATAAGCCCCCCCCCCCCAAACCAGCAAATGGCAGGGCAGGGAGCCAGGCAGATGAGGAATGGGAAAAAGACTGGCAGCACAAAATGATATGTAGAAAGGCAGGAATTTTCTCTCTCTCTCTCTCTCTCTCTCTCTCTCTCTCTCTCTCTCTCTCTCTCTCACACACACACACACACACACACACACACACACACACACACACAGAGCAGAAAAGAAAAAAAAAAGAGGGAAAAAAAAATCAATGAAAAGTTTGACCTGTGGGTGGGGGAAGAAATACATTCTCACACAACAAAGATGGCAGAACCCTTCATACCACTAACTGCTGTGGAGCTCTGACTGCCTGAGTGGACATTTCAATACCAATGGCTGAAAATACACTTGTCCAGGCCACAAGCATGTATTCCCTACCATGAACTTTTGTTAAATACAAAGCCATACTCAAAGAAGAGACATAATAAAGTGCCATCCTGAGACAGAGCAAGCAAAAGGAGCAGGGGGGTGGCCTAGCCCCCAAATCAGCCAGGAGTATCCTAGATCATGAAGCCTGTTTCCATTCACACAGTGAAAATCTATTTTTATGGAGTACATTTCCTGCCTGGTAAAGAATTCAATGATGTTTCAGAGTCAATATGTAAGCTTTGACTGCAATTTAATATATTCTAATGAATTGATAATCAACCAGTTAAACATTTATCAATCTCCTACTATGTGTCAAGCACAGTGCTAAGTGCTGTGGATACAAAGAAAGGCAAAAACAAAAACCAGTTCCTGCCCTCACAATCCAACAAGGAGAGACAACATGCAAATAACTATGTACTAACAAGCTATACACAGGATAAACAGGAAATAATCCACAGAAAAAAGAGGTGAGAATTAAGAGAGCTTGGGAAAGGCTTCTGTTGGAAGGTGAGACTTTTAACTGGGACTTGAAGCAAAACAGAGAATGATGATGAAATGAAGATCAAGAGGGAGAACATTCCAGGCATAAGGACAGACAGAAAGAATGTCCACTGCCAGGAGAGAGAGTGTCTCATCTGAAGAATAAAGAGACCAATTCACTGTAGTACAGAGTACATGAGGTTGGAGAGCTGGATGTCAGGTGTAAAAAGACTAAAAGAGGAAAGGCAGGTTATGAGGGAATCTGAGCACTACACAAAGCATCTGATCCCAGAGGCAGCCACTGGAGTTTACTCAATGGGCTGGCAGGGTGTGACAGTCAAATGTGCCCTGTAGGAAAGCATTCTGATATCTCAGTAGAGGACAGATAGGAATGGGAAGAGACTTGAGACAGGCAGATCCACCAGCAGGCTCTTTCAATGGTTTAAGCATGAGATGATAGGGGCTGAACCTGTGGCTGAAGGCAGAAGGGGACATATGCAAAACATGTTATAAAGGTAACACAGGTTGTCTTATTTTCATCATTTTCAAGCAGAAGTCTTTTTCCAATAAAATTCAAGTTCAAGTTCTAATTTTCCCCCATCCCATCTCCTTGTTTTCCTCCCTGAAAATATAAATTTTCTGTCATTTCTTTGCAGAATGTGTTTCACTGAGTGTATGACAGGGAGAGGCCATGCCTACAAAAGCAGGCTTAGAACATCCTTCCATGAAGATGGAATACAATTGACTTGGGGATCTCTTGAGGAAACAGTTCAACCTGGGAAGAGTTCTTTGAAGGTGGTAGCTTTAAGTAATGCACTGCTTCAGGAGCCAGGAGTGCTCCAGCTTTTTTTTATAGATGGGAAAAATCAGCTTGTCAATGCCCTTCCCTCTAAACAAAATAAGGAGTAAGAAGAATGCGGAGAATCCTAAATCTGGCATTGAAAAGGAGAGAGGAGAGGGCACATGAGGGTCAAGAAATGGAACACTGTGTCCAAAAAGTCTCCTCTATCCAGATCCAGAAGTGATGTCAGTCACCTCTCAACAAGTGTTTATTAGGTGCTTCTAAAGTGCCAGGAACTGTGCCAAGCCCTGGAGAAGACTGAAGTCAGAAATGGAGGATGTGGGTTTGAATCTCAGTTCAGTTTATATGACTGTGGTCAAGTCTTTGAACTCCTCTGTGCCTCAGTTTCCTCATCGGTAATGTGATGAGGAAATCAACATTCTTTTTTTTTTAATAGCTATTGTGTTTAATTATATACCAATAAAGCAAGCAATTTAAAATGGGTAAATGTATGCATATATAGATCATATATATATATATGCATATTGTCCATGATAATAGAAAAGTAAGTAGGAAACTTAAATAATCCTATCTAAGGAAAAAACAAATAAACAAAAACTCCCTTAATAAAACATATTATGGATCAAATGCATTCATAACTAAATTCTGCTAATTTTTTTTTTTTTTTTTTGCTTTTTGCTGAGGCATTTGGGGTTAAGTGACTTGCCCAGGGTCACACAACTAGGTAATGTTAAGTGTCTCAGACCAGATTTGAACTCAGGTCCTCCTGACTTCAGGGCTGGTGCTCTATCCACTGTGCCACCTAGCTGCCCCCTGCTAATCTTTTTTTCTTTTTAATTTTTTTTATTTTATTTGCATAACATATGTGTGGGTAATTCTTCAACAATAACCCTTACAAAGCTTTCTGTTACAAATTTTTCCCCCCAACTCCCCACCCCTCCCCTAGATGGCAGGATATCCACTACATGTTAATTATGTTAAAATATTGGCAAATCGAATTTATGTATCCATATTTCCAAACTTATCATTGTTGTGCAAGAAAAATCTTGTCTACACAAATGATATATCAGATAAAGGAAACACAATGTAAGCAAACATCAATCAAGGAGTATGAGAATGTTAGGTTGTGGTCCACATTTCACATCCCTCTCTCTGGGTGTATATGGCTTTCTTCAGTGAACAATTGGAGGTGGTTTGAAACATTTCATTGTTGAAGAGAGCCATGTCCATCAGAATTGATCGTCATATAGTACTGTTGTTGCCGTGTATAATGATCTCCTGGTTCTGCTCATTTCACTCAGCATCAGTTCATGTAAGTCTCTCCAGGCCTCTCTGAAATCATCTTGCTGGTCATTTCTTACAGAACAATAATATTCCAAAATATTCATATACCATAATTTATTCAGCCATTCTCCAATTGAAGGGCATCTATTCAATTTCCAGTTTCTAGCCACTACAAAAAGGGCTGCCACAAACATTCTTGCACATGTGGGGCCTTTTCCTTTCTTTATGATTTCTTTGGGATATAAGCCCAATAGAAATGCTGCTGGGTCAAAGGGTATGCACAGTTGGATAACTTTTTGAGCATAGCTCCAAATTGTTCTCCAGAATGGCTGTATCCGTTCACAGCTCCACCAACAATGCATCAGTGTCCCAGCCCTCCCACATCCCCTCCAACATTCATCATTAACTTTTCCTGTCATTTTAGCCAATCTGACAGGTGTGAAGTGGTACCTCAGGGTTCTCTTGATTTGCATTTCTCTGATCAATAGTGATTTGGAGCACCTTTTCATATGACTATAAATAGTTTTAATTTCATCCTCTGAAAATTGTCTGTTCATATCCTTTGACCATTTATTGATTGGAGAATGGCTTGAATTTTTATAAATATGAGACAATTCTCTATATATTTTAGAGATGAGACCTTTATCAGAACCCTTAAATGTAAAGATGATTTCCCAATTTATTGCTTCCCTCCTAATCTTGTCTGCATTGGTTTTGTTTGTACAAAAACTTTTTAACTTAATATAGTCAAAGTTATCTATCTGGTTTTCAATTAAGAGTTCCAGTTCTTCTTTGGACATAAATTTATTCCATCTTCATAGGTCTGAGAGGTAAACTATATTACATTCCTCTAATTTACTTATAGTATCACTCTTTATATCCAGATCATGAACCCATTTAGATCTTATCTTGGTATGTGGTGTTAGATGTGGGTCAAGCCCTAATTTCTTCCATACTAGTTTCCAGTTTTCCCAGCAGTTTTTGTCAAATAGTGAATACTTATCCCAAAAGCTGGGGTCTTTGGGTTTATCAAAAACCAAATTGCTATAGTTATTGCCTAGTTTGTCTTGTGATTCTATCCTATTCCACTGATCGACTACTCCATTTCTTAGCCAGTACCAAATGGTTTTGATGACTGCTGCTTTATAATATAGTTTTAGGTCTGGTACAGCAAGTCCACCATCATCAGCCTTTTTTTTTCATTAATCCCCTTGAAATTCTTGACCTTTTGTTTTTCCAAATGAACTTTGCTACTATTTTTTCTAGATCTGTAAGATAATTTCTTGGGAGTTTGATTGGTATGGCACTAAATAAGTAAATTAATTTGGGTAGTATTGTCATTTTTATTATATTCGCTCGTCCTACCCATGAGCATTTTAAGTTTTTCCAATTGACTAGGTCTGATTTTATTTGTGTGGAAAGTGTTTTGTAGTTTAGTTCATATAGTTCCTGACTATCCCTTGGCAGATAAATTCCCAAATATTTTATACTATCAACAGTTATTTTGAATGGAATTCCTTTTTGTATCTCTTGCTGCTGAACTTTATTGGTAATATATAAAAATGCTGAAGATTTATGTGGATTTATTTTGTATCCTGCAACTTTGCTAAAGTTGTGAATTGTTTCTAGTAATTTTTTAGTTGAGTCTTTAGGGTTCTCTACGTATATCATCATGTCATCTGCAAAGAGTGATAATTTGGTTTCCTCATTACCTACTCTAATTCCTTTAATCTCTTTTTCTTCTCTTACTGCCAAAGCTAACAGGAAATCAACATTCTTTTAATCATTGGGAGGAAGTGACACATATTTATAAGCTCACAACCTTTCCTCTGGTAGCATTTCCTTCCATTTCTAAATTTTATGACTACTCTCTACTTGCCAAGCCAAGCCAAGAACAAAGGCAATAAATAGGCAAGGGATGGAGTGGGAGGCCTTCCCTCTGCAGAGTGCCCTCCCCAAGGCAGGCTTGCCATCCTAAACCAAGGGCAGAGCTACTGTGTAGATCTTCCAAAGGGCCACACTCCTCAATGAGAACTGAAGGGGAGCTCTCAGAGGAGCAGTAGAGAAAGTGGGAGAAAACACAGGAGGCCAGCTCAGCCCTCCAGCAAAAAAGACCCGTTCTCTCTGCCTGACGTCAAAAAATCTGTTCTCTTTGCAGAGATGCCAGGGGAGAAGTTGGCATGAGTCACTGCAAGCAGATCCTTTTTAGATAAAAATGAGATCTTGGGGAAACAACAACTTCAGGGGGCCTCTGGGCCCCCTCCGCTACCACACTGGGAGGGCTGGTGCTTTCTGGACAGGTATGGGGGAAGGGCAAGCTTCCCTCAGACCTCCCTCAAAGGACAGGTCAGCCCAGAAGCCTGCACATGGGGTGTGTGTGCACATTTCCTCCATCACCAATAAGCCAGATCAAGTAAAAATAACAAGCTGAAAGGAGAAGCAGGCAAGCTTGAACGCCAAGCAGGCTTCCTGAGCTGGCATATCAATGAATTGGGTTAATCAGGGAGAAGTGAAGAGACACACAAACTGCATTAGGGAAATTCCCAGGAGGAAACTGAAGATTTGTAAGATGAAAAGAAGCGAGTGTGATATTCACTTCTCCCCCGCTCCAATCTTTTTTATCATTGGGAGAAACTGATACATATTTATGAGCTCATAATCCTTCCTAATCATCCCTACATCACACACAAGGCACATAAATTCACACAGCTCATACTTATAAATAATTATAAGTTATTTTTTCTGTCACTAACTTACTTCACCAAAAATACTGCTTATGACATTACAACTTGGTGTGTATGAGGATGGGTTTTTGTGTGGCAAGTGAAGTGGGTATGGGATGTCACATTATTATTTTCCCTAAAGGCCAGTGTTGATGAAAAAGCAGCCCCATGACTGGTTGCACACTCTCAGCTTGCCTTCTGTGGCTGCCTCTGTGAAACTAATGTGAAGACCTCATTCCAACTCCAAAGCCATAGAGAAAATTACTCATGAGCTTGTGCCCTCCTCCACTCTGATACTGATGTCCTTGGTTTCCTTTATAGCCCAACTAAGATCTTACCTCCTTCCCCAATTCTTCTTAATTCCAGTGCCTTTCCTCTTTTAATTAATTCCTGTTTATCCTCTATATTGCTTGCTTTATATATATTTGTTTGTTGTTAGATTGTAAGTCCTTGGGAACTGGAGCTGTCTTTTTGTCTCTTTTTGTATCCTCAGCTTTGAGCATTATATTAGGCACTTAGTAGGTACTTAATAAATGTCTATGGATTGAGCTCAGCCTGGTCATAGGGAAGAGAGGAGGCAGAAGAGTAGCAGTTCCTGAGGAGCAAATAATTGCAGACAATAACACTGTCCAGTAGCTTGCCTTTGGTCACCAGATAAATGACAAACTGGTAGAAGCAATGGAGTCAAAAGAATTGGATCCTACATATCTCACAGCTCTGATCCAGGCCGATGACTAACCCCTGAGGCTGTTTCTCCATCTAGGAAAGGGGAGAAGGTAAAAGTAATCCCTCACAAGTGAAACATTGACTCTAAGCCATTGGAGTTGTCTGAAGTAATGTGCAGAGGTGGCCTTGACACAAGAAAAAGCTGTGTGGGGCCAAATTTCAGTTAGGTTCATTCTACATAGAATAGGAAGACTAAACATTCATTAAGAATACTATCTCATTAGTAGCATCTACTTAAAACCGTCAGCAAGTATAATATGTAATGGAGACAAACTAGAACCATTCCCAATAAGATCAGGAGTGAAACAAGGCTGCCCACTGTCACCATTACTATTTAATATTGTATTAGAAATGTTAGCTTTGGCAATAAGAGAAGAAAAAGAGATAAAAGGAATTAGAGTAGGCAATGAAGAAACCAAATTATCACTCTTTGCAGATGACATGATGGTATACTTAGAGAACCCTAGAGACTCAACTAAAAAACTACTAGAAACAATTCACAACTTTAGTAAAGTTGCAGGATTCAAAATAAATCCACATAAATCATCAGCATTTTTATATATTACCAACAAAGTTCAGCAGCAAGAGATAGAAAAAGAAATTCCATTCAGAATAACGGATGATAGGATAAAGTATTTGGGAATCTATCTGCCAAAAAAAGTCAGAAACTATACGAACTAAACTACAAAACACTTTCCACACAAATAAAATCAGACCTAGTCAATTAGAAAAACATTAAGTGCTCATGGGTAGGCCGGGCGAATATAATAAAAATGACAATACTACCCAAACTAATTTACTTATTTAGTGCCATACCAATCAAACTCCCAAGAAATTATTTTACAGATCTAGAAAAAATAGTAGCAAAAAATAGTAGTTCTTGTGAACGGATCCAACCATTCTGGAGAGCAATTTGGAACTATGCCCAAAAAGTTGTCAAACTGTGCATACCCTTTGACCCAGCAGTGTTTCTACTGGGCCTATATGCCAAAGAGATCTTAGAGGAGGGAAAGGGCCCCACATGTGCAAGAATGTTTGTGGCAGCCCTTTTTGTAGTGACTAGAAACTGGAAACTGAAGGGATGCCCATCAATTGGAGAGTGGCTGAATAAATTATGGTACATGAATGTTATGGAATATTATTGCTCTGTAAGAAACGACCAGCAGGACGATTTCAGAGAGGCCTGGAGAGACTTGCATGAACTGATGCTGAGTGAAACGAGCAGAACCAGGAGATCATCATACACAGCAACAACAGTATTACATGATGATCAATTCTGATGGACATGGCTCTCTGCAACAAAGAATTGTCTCAAACCAGTTCCAATTGTTCACTGAAGAAAACCATATACACCCAGAGAGAGGGAAATGAAATATGGACCACAATGTAACATTTTCATGATCTCTATTGACATTTGTTTGCATTGTGTTGCCTTTCTCTGATTCTTTTTTTTTTTTCTCGTAGATAGGATTTTTCTTGCATAACTTCTCAAGCATTTCAACATTATTAGCATGTAGTGGACTTCCTGCCATCTAGGGGAGGGGAGGGGACTGGGGGTAAAATTTGTAATGGAAAGCTTTGTAAAGATCAATGTTGGGGAACTACCCATACATATGTTATACAAATAAAAAGCTTTAATAAAAAAAAAATAGTAGTTCTTCATTTGGAAGAACAAAAGGTCCAGGATTTCAAGGGAATTAATGAAAAAAAAGACAGATGAAGGTGGCCTTGCTGTACCAGATATAAAACTATATTATAAAGCAGCAGTCATCAAAACCATTTGGTACTGGCTGAGAAATAGAGCAGTCGATCAGTGGCATAGAATAGGATATCAGGACAAGCTAGGTAATAACGTTAGCAATTTAGTGTTTGATAAACCCAAAGACCCCAGCTTTTGGGATAAGTACTCACTATTCAGCAAAAACTGCTGGGATAATTGGAAACTAGTGTGGAAGAAATTAAGGCTGGACCCACACCTAACACCGCACACCAAGATAAGATCTAAATGGGTTCATGATCTAGATATAAAGAGTGATGGTATAACCAAATTAGAGGAACATGGGATAGTTTACCTCTCAGACCTGTGGAGATGGAATAAATTTATGTCCAGGGAAGATCTGGAACTCTTAATTGAACACCAGATAGATAATTTTGATTATATTAAGTTAAAAAGTTTCTGTACTAACAAAACTAATGCAGATAAGATTAGGAGGGAAGCATCAAATTGGGAAATCATCTTTACATTTAAGGGTTCTGATAAAGGTCTCATCTCTAAGATATATAGAGAATTGTCTCATATTTATAAAAATTCAAGCCATTCTCCAATTGATAAATGGTCAAAGGATATGAACAGACAATTTTCAGATGATGAAATTAAAACTATTTATAATCATATGAAAAGGTGCTCCAAATCACTATTGATCAGAGAAATGCAAATTAAGACAGCTCTGAGGTACCACTACACGCCTGTCAGATTGGCTAAAATGACAGGAAAAGATAACGATGAATGTTGGAGGGGATGTAGGAAGGCTGGGACACTGATGCATTGTTGGTGGAACTGTGAATGGATCCAACCATTCTGGAGAGCAATTTGGAGCTATGCTCAAAAAGTTATCAAACTGTGCATACCCTTTGACCCAGCAGTGTTTCTATTGGGCTTATATCCCAAAGAAATCATAAAAGAAGGAAAGGGCCCCACATGTGCAAGAATGTTTGTGGCAGCTCTTTTTGTGGTGGCTAGAAACTGGAAATTGAGTAGATGCCCATCAATTGGAGGGTGGCTGAATAAATTATGGTATATGAATGTTATGGAATATTATTGTTCTGTAAGAAACGACCAGCAGGACGATTTCAGAGAGGCCTGGAGAGACTTGCATGAACTGATGCTGAGTGAAGTGAGCAGAACCCGAAGATCGTTGTACAAGGCAACAACAATACTATATGAGGATCAGTTCTAAGGGACATGGCTCTCTTCAACAATGAAATGCTTCAAACCAATTACAATTGTTCAGTGAAGAAGGCCATATACACCCAGAGAGAGGGATGTGAAATGTGGACCACAACATAACATTTTCATGTTCTCTATTGATGTTTTCTTGCATTGTATTTCCTTTATCGGATTATTCTCTCTTATAGATACGATTTCTCCTGAACCAAAAAATGATGTGTGGCAATAACTATACATATATTCGATTTAAGTATTCTAACATAATTATCATGTAGTGGATATCCTGCTATCTAGGGGAGGAGTGGGGAGTAGGGGGGAAGGATTTGTAACAGAAAGCTTTGTAAGGGTTAATGTTTAGGAATTACCCATACATATGTTTTGCAAAAGAAAGTATTAATAAATAAAAAAAAGAAAAAGAAAGAGAGAGAGTCAAAAAAATAAACATATGAGAAAAAAGCTAAAAAAAAAAAAAAAAAAGAATACTATCTCAACTGAACTCTTAACAGGGCTGCTCACCAGGGGCATCCCCAACTCTACATAAACACACAAGTGAGCACATACACATACATGCACACATAAGTGCATGCATTCCAGGTGCTCACAAACAGCTGGTAGCCTGCCTCAGGGCTAAAATTGTTGACATCCAAGAACATATTTTAATATTTTGTTTTCCCACAATAAGACATCTAAACAGGCTATGCAAGGTGAATGAATGCCTCCCTCCTAGGAGTGACACATGGAGGGTCCTGGAAAGGAAAGAAAGAAGGCCAGAGGGCTACTGTGTGGCTCAAACTACAGCCTGCTGCAGAAGGGAAAACAAAATCAATTACTGGAATCCCCTCCTGCTATGAGAAATAGTAAAAGCAGGAGGGAGACTTCAGTCCTAAGTGTGGAACATCGTATCACAAACTGAGCCCACTCAGGTGGTGGGGAAGGTCTTAGAATTGAGCAAGCTCCCTGGTTACCACCACCATCAATACCACCCATCTACACATCTAGGAAAAGGAATCTTTGTTATACAAGAGCAATTATTTGTGCATTTCCCCCCATTGCTTCCAGCTTACATCTAAAAGGCCAGGAAATGAAAGAGGGGGGATCACTAATTATTGTTTGTGTATAGTCTGATCTATACTGCAAGTTTTCTCTATGTCTTGTAGACATTGGTACATCACAAATTGCCCCATGCTGCACAGATATTCAATAAATATTGAACTATGGATAACATTTATTCATATAGCGTTGACCCTCAAATCCTACAATGGAAACTCAGTTTCAAGTTCTATCCAATATGTATTTGTTGAGATCCTGCTTTATTCAAAGGACTGGCTTTGTCAACATGAGGGAGGATAAGGGGATGAAAAAAAAAAAAAAAAAGACATTGTTCCTTGTCTTTCAGGAGTTTCCAATCTAGTTAAAAACAAGATTTGTGAATAAATCTTTAAAAATTCAAAAATTCAAAACTAATAGAAATGCTATGTGGAATAAACTTAGGAAAGTTGTTCAGGAATTTTCTAGACTAGTCCAGAACTTTCTAGAAGTCTTAATTTTGTCTTAATTTCCTTTATACCCATTTATTCCTTACCTCTTCAGATTTGTTTTCTTGACCTAGGTGGACAAGAACCTACTCTCTCAAATGAATTTCTTCTTTAAAAGTTACCAGTGACTTCTTAATTGTTTCACTGAAGTCCTGGTTCATCTTGACCTTTCTTCAGGTTTTTACGCTTTTGACTCTGTTCCTTTCTTGTATAGGAGTCTTCAAACAATGTACTCTGCTAGTTCCCCTACTAGCTTTATGACTAGTCTCTTAACTGCCTTCTCTTTCTCCTTTAACTCTTTAAAGTTGGCTGTGAAACGGGATACATTCTTAGATCTCTGCAATTCTCTCAACACATTCTCTTCTTCAGTGAGATCCTCCACTCCCAAAGCGCTTTGACCCTTAGCACTAAAAAAAGATTCTGAAACCTAGATATCCTGCACTGATTTAGCTCCAATTAACTTTGGATCTTGAATATCAGACTGAAGAGTTTAGACTTCATCTAGTAAGCAGTAGGGAGTCACTTAATGTTTGTGAGCAGAGAAAACATGAACAGTTATGCAGAGAGAAGATACTGGCAGAGTATATAGGCTCTCAGATCAAAACTGAAAACAAGGATACCAATTAAGTGGTTCTTTCAAGAGTCTTTTGTGTGTGTGTGTGTGTGAGAGAGAGACAGAGACAGAGACAGAGAGACAGAGGAGGGAAGAGGAAAGCAGAGGGAGGGAGAGAGGAAAAGATGGGAGGAAAGGAGAGAAATGAAAGAAAATATAGACGATATGAAAACAAAGAATATCAATAAAAATTTAATTTTTAAAAACATAATCTAGGCAAGAAGGTCATCTAGACATTGGTCTGTGGTAGAAGGATGAAAATGGGGCTCAAAGAACATACACCAAAAGTAGGGAATCAAGTGTTTCAAGGAAAATGAATCTTCTCTACCAGGGTTCATTAAGTACTGAGTGTCACGTACTTGCTTAGGTTAGAACAAAGTAGAAGCACAGTGTTTTTCCTTTAAACTAAAACTTGAAAGGCTTTCTGGCAGCCAATTTTTCTGAACATTTTCTAAACATACTAAAGCAAGCTAATTCTAAAAAAAAAATCTTTCTGGTTTTAACAACTAATTTGTAGTTAAGGAAACACTTATAAGAAAACCTAATTGGATAGAGCATAATGATTCATTAAGATATGCAAACCCCCCCATAACCCCTCACCATTCTATACTCCCCTCTCCCCCCACCCCCAATTCTAGCCCAGGTATTAACTTACTGGCTGATGCCTTCAAAGGAAGCCTCCCGGCAGACACTGCCACTGTCCGTATTAACACCACGCTGAGAGGGAGGAGAAGACAAAGACATCTTTGTCAGTACAAGCTCCAAATCATCTTAACTTCTGGATTTCCAAAATTTCGATTACTCAGCCCACATAAGCACCACAAAGAGTGAGCAGGATGATACACTAACAAAGGCCTCAAAAGCCAATTCCCATCCTTCTTGTTCCCCCAAAGTTGAAACTGTTTAACTGAATAACTTTAAATTCTGGTTTTCTGTTTACTTTCTCCTTTCAGCTCACATGAGTTAGACAATGTAAAACCACAAAGGGCCTGTAGCATTTTGGGGAAGAGAAAGGTAAGGCAATACTAAGATGTCCTAGGATCCTTCATAAAAGTCTCCCCTTGTGAGTCAATAAGGGCAACTGTCAATTAATGGCCAGGCAGCTCACTAACTAAAGGAGGGAAGAAAGAAAGGCCTGGGGATTCTAAATCTCTAACGATGGATGACAAATCTGGTTTCCCTTTATTCTGCATAAACAAATCCCATTAACATTAATAGATCCCAGAGAGTATTGTCAAAGTTAGCCCATCTATAAGATGTGGATAGAAATCTTACATAGGACAAGAATTTATTACTGTAAATCCATCAAGATGTACTATTTTCTTTTCCCTCCCTAGTAGTAGAGAAAAGCTCTGGAAGAACAACAGGAGAAAACAAGAGAAAAAATAAGTAGTGATTCCAAGGTAAAAATGAGTCATTGTTAGATTAGCAAGAGATTTTAAAATAATGTCTATTCCCCAAGAAACTGTCTGATTTTACTCCATAAATAGAACACATTAAAACAATTCTTTGCCTCATAATCATACAATATAACTTCTCTGCTGAGCAGTCAAAACAACAGTTCAACAGAGACACCTTGCCAGAAGTGTTATAAAAAAAATTAAGAAAAAATGTTTCTGTAAAGATCAACTAATGAAGGAGAAAAAAAATCTTCTGGGCAAGTAAAGAGAGATGCATTTTTCTATTTTAAAAACTAGGACTTCAAGAAAATGGAAGAAATTCCACTGATATAAAATGGTAGATTACTTCAAGTGGAAATTCAAACCAAGGTTTTCCCACATTACAGTCCTAAGACAATCACCAACCACCACCAATATAACTTTATTAAATCCCTTCTGGACATATGATAGTTCCAAATGTTAAAGGAAGATGCTGAGGTGACTGACCTTCAGAGCCTTACTCTGCTGAAATGCTTAGTTCAAAATATATCTTCTTTTTTTTTTAAATTTTTTTTTATTAATACTTTTTATTTGCAAAACATATGTATGGGTAATTCTTCAACATTAACCCTTACAAAGCTTTCTGTTACAAATTTTTCCCCCCTACTCCCCACCCCTTCCCTAGATGGCAGGATATCCACTACATGTTAATTATGTTAAAATACTTGACAAATAAAATATATGTATACATAAAATATATCTTCTTTATCAAAGAAAATTCAAAAATGGAAAATGGGTTTATGCTGATGTTTCTTTGAATTTCCCCTGAGAATTGCAGAGGGGAGTAGTGTAAAAAGTGACTGAAACGCTAATGTTTACACATCCTACAATGTGAAATATTAGGATTAGAAAGGATCTTATCTAATTTAAGCCTATCATTTTCCAAATGGGCAAATTAGACAGGGAATGGCTTGCCCATGGTCACAAAATGGATTAACATCAGAGCAAGGCCTCGATCTTGTGTCTCAATCCCATCATGCTCTTGCCATGAAATATAGCCCAGTGTATCTTTGCTGGTGCTGTATTTGCTGTACTTGTCAGTACTCTCTCATTGTTCTAGCTTTACTCTGTATTCTGCTAGTCAGTCACACTTGGAAGCTGCCATATGGTATATTGAAGAGATAGCCAACAGGGTGTCCTCACCGTAAGATCCTCAGACAGTTACAGTGAAATGGGATTTCCACAAGTTATTGATGAGATTTAATTAAATGGTGAAGGAACTCATTAAATATTCATTCTTTTTGTTATTTTTTTTTTGCACTTCACTACTATATGACTTACCTACACAGAGAAAAGTTTACAATTCATTAACCTCTGTGGCAAACTAACACCAGACACCAAAAAATCTCTGAGAAAAACAAGCATCACTTACCAGAGTGAGAAGAACTGATGGACTCAATGAAGCCAAGACTTTAGCTATCTAAAATTTAAAATGGAAAATTGCAATTGGTTATTAGAATCCATTAAAAAAACATGATGCAAGCACCCTAGAAGCAAGCAATTACCAAGGCCACCCACAGAAGTCACAGGTTTCCTATTAGGCAATTGATAGCAAATTGGTTTGAAAAAGATTCTCTTCTGTTTGATTGTTCCCTTCTTTCCTACACACTAGGAACCAGGATCATTTAGAAGAGAAAAAAAACAAAACAACAAAAACCAGAACCACCCCAGGGACTTGTGTTAACAGCAGTGTGTCTTGTAGACTTGTCACGATCTGTCTCCATTTACCATCATGTAATGATTTCTAACAATTACAGTAGTTGAAACAAAGGGAGGTAATAGCATTTGGGGATTACATCTGCTGTTGTCCTTGGGAAAGAGAGCTGGGACAGGAGATAACAAATGTGTAGGCTAATGGTTTTTTCCCTCCAAGATGACTATCAGGACACAGAAGTCAAGAATAATGCAAGAGAAATGTGGCCATTACCGGGCTGCCCAATAAAGCTGGCGCAGGCCAGTGCTCCTCTCTGACACAGCTGTAAGCTATATGTTTGTTGTTCAGTGCAGTGGATCATCTTTTATTGATTACAACTGCTTGAGTGGACCCCAGTTACCTCTGGGGGCAATGAAGCATTTCCAAAACTACGCTGACTCCAGTCCTCTATCATTTCCATTGAGACCCATTAGCAGCTCACAATCATCAGCATATTCTGTTTTCATGCCACAAAAAAATTAAAGGAGCACACAATGCTGTATTGCATCCACTAATTCTGAGGCCTCTCACTGAACAGCTCATCCATGTCAAGCTGGACCCTGCATTTCCATAGGCCGGCAGTCCCTTGGGACCTCTTAGCTTTTATAAAACCTTGCCCATTAAATGCCCTTGCTTTCCTTCAAATGGTAGCCAGTGTTTTCAGGCCGACTGGCTTCTGTGACAATTTAAGAGGAAAGGAGACAAACACAGTATGGATAAAATGCCTTGTGGGTTCCCTGCTCCCTTCTGAGAGTGTGCAACCACTTCCCAGTAGCACCAGACCAAATTTCTGAACCAGGCCGTTTGCTACTCCAATGGTACTCATTCTGTGGGAATGGTGATTAAGTGGCCATTGCTGCATTCATGACAGACCCGAGGTCGGTGATTTTGAATTGATCAGACACACATGGAGGACAAGGTCTCTGAATGAGTGATTTTTTTTTTCCCTCCAGAAAACCAGTTTAAGTATTATCTTTAAAGAGCCAACAGCATTTTGAAAATTAATGACCATTTTAAGGTAAATTTTCTTTTTTATAACCTTTCTCTTGCCTTGTAGAACAGTGAGCATTAACTGAATGTAATTTAACCTTTTCTTGATGATTCAGTTATTATTATGAGCATAAATCATTGTCCTGTGACAATTATGAGCTGTGATACATAGAAAGATACCCCTGGTGTCTGAGGGGGACAAGGCAGTTTGTCCCCACCCTAAATCATACATGTTTCCAATTCTTTTGGTCTGTTAAGATTTTTCTCTTTCTTCCCTTGATGTCAGCTGTGACTCATTGCTTATGTTCTGCATCCTTTATAACTTGAGAACAATTAAAGGGCACCACAGGAAAGCAAATAACTGTAGAAGAAGTGAAAGAAGTCCAGGTTTGGAGTCAGAAGACCTGAATTCTAACCCAAATTTGGCTACTTACTACTCATGTCACCTTAGACAAGTTACTCTCTGGGCTTCAGTTTCCTTATTTGCAAAGTGAAGGAGTTAGATTATGTGGCCTCAATTTCCTTCCAGCTTACTTTAAAGCCTATGAACTTAAAATTATTAAGCTAATAACCTAAATTTCACAGACAATACTAAACTAATAAGCCCTAATGAGGCATTGAAACAGTCAAAAGGTATTTATTAATACCTACCCTGCGCTACATGCTACTCTGTGCTACATAAAATACAAAAGGGACATAGCTCCTGCCTTCAATAAGCTTAAATTTTATAAGGAGTGAGTAAAGAAAGAGACAGAGATACAACATATTCACAAACAGCTATAAAATATATACAAAGCAACTGAAAGGAAAGCAGTTTCATTCTTCAAATTAAATACCAGGAGCTCTAAGGTGGCTATTTTTGTTACCTTTCAGGGCTCTTTTCCATTTTTTTTTCCACATTTGTGGATATCTTACAGTTAATTGAAAATGCTTTGAATTTTCAATTCACTGGATGCAATTTTATTAGAAAGTTCTTTCTTATATACATACAAGAGGAAATTCATAGAGCTTCCTGTCATTCTGGGATACCCTAACAGTTGGGAGCACACAAAATCCAGCTGAGCCAATTGAAGAGTAATAATATTCTTGCCTCTTTCCACCATCCCATTCTTCTTTGGTTATCTTGATCAAAAATAACTATTCATTCTAGGGATGAATGAAGTATTACTCCCAATTCCCACAGGTTAGGAATCTGTTTTCCTTTCCTGTCTCCCAAGGGAGTTAAAAGAGCAAAAGGGTAAGAGATTTTACAGACTCCATTCTCATTTCATGTGGAATTGACTCTTTTTGTATATTCTCAAGAGAGAGTTGGGTAGGTGGACTAGACAGGTTATGGGAAAGCTACTCAATAAATCTTTCTTGGGAGCTAAGATACAAATGATGCTTTTAAAAATGAAAACTGGTCCCCAACATTAAGCTTCTAAATTCACCATTCAGGAGTCCTTTATTCTTACAGCAAAGAATGACTCTATTTTTACTGAAAAGCACTGGAATTGGAAATTAATTTGTTGGAATCTTATACTCCCCTCTCCCCCTTTTTAATGTAATTTTTTTCATCTTGAAATAAAAATGCCAGTTGAGTAGGCTCTTGCACAGAGATGGACTCAACAGAGATCATAGAAATGAATCACTGGCAGCATCAGGTATAAACTCCAGGATTCCAGTTCCTAAGGCACCTAGTATTAGCCAACAGACCATGTATCCTTCAAGATTTAAGAAAGAGGACATACTAATATCTGGAGCTTCAAAGGACACTGATGTTAAGATGTATCTTACCAGAGCAGAAACAAAATGTGAAAAGAGTGCCCATGTGGCTAGGGGTGGAGCAGCAACAAGTCACAATTCAAACTCAGTGGGATCCTCACTGCCTTGGATGCTTAAACAGATTGTAGATAACTGGCAAGATACCTTATTTTGTGCATGAAAATAATTTTTGAAATTATTTTAGATGTTCTAATCAAGGATGTTAAAATACCACATAATATCCACATTAATACAATCCCTAGTCATTATTAGATACCACAAAGAGCATAGTGCCCAAAGATACAGGAAAAGCAGGATTTACCCAGAGCTAGGCACTGTGGGAGGCCCGGGAAGGAAGACACAATATTTTGGAAAAATAAGAAGATAAAAATAGCCAAAGAATACTACTAGGCAAGGCACATCATGTGCTAAACTAAATGAGACTATTCCAAAAGGATGAGAAAAGACATATTTTAATGATACTAATCATAATGCTAACATTTATATGGCATCTTAATGTTTATAAAGTACTTTACATATATTATCTCACTTGATCACACTAACATATAATTGCTATTATTGTTCTCATTTTACCAATGAGGAAACTAAGGTAGAGATAGGCTAGGTGACTCGTCCAGGATCATACAGCTAGTCACTGACTGAGATAAGATTCAAGCCCAGCTGTTTCTGATTCCAAGAGTATTTTGATCTGGGTCAGTAAGAGAAGGCTTCAGGAAGAGAAATTCAGACCAAGTGTTGAAGGATTTAAAGAGACATTGAAAAGGAAGGAGGTCTTTCAGTGCAAGGAGAAATAATATAAGCAAAGGAACCAAGGCAGTAATGAGCATGAAATAGGTGGTAAAGCTAATCCCACCTGATTTGCTTTTCCAGAGCCACCCAGATGCCAGCCCCAAATGTGCAAGAAGCACAGAAAAGGCTATCCTGTCACAGCTTCCTTAACCCTGCACCAAGGAAGCCCTCAAAACTCTTTCTTGGAAAGAAAGTGTTCCCCAGGCCAAGCAAAGAGGGATTTGTTCTACAGAGGAGACTGGTCATAGAGAAAATCGGACTCTGTTGCCCAAGCAGTTCCACACAAAAGTCAGCCCCAGCTCTTGGCAGAAGATGCTTTTTGAGTTCCCTACTTTTCTAAAGATGGCCAGGTGCACAAGCCCACAGAGAACATCTGTTCATGGGAGAGTTTGGAAGGGAAACCGAGACTGTGCAATTGCAGTTGTTTGGCTATTTCTGTAAGTGCTTCTATTTGGGCTAAATTAAGAGGATGAAGCTGGAGCTTTATTTGTGAAGAATCAATCAATTTAGGGAAAAGAGGAGAGCAGCATCCGTGACTGTCTATGGTGAGGTCAAAGTCCCCAAGGATCTAAGTAAGGCTCTCCACCAAGCAGTCTCTCCACTGATCAGCAGCATGGAAACCATCATGGCCAGAGTGTATGTGTGCCCTGAACACAAGCTCCTTTTGACTCTTCAGATGCAGAAGGGATCAGATCTACTCAGGACTACAAACACACAATTCTAATGGGCCCCATTCTGCTAGCTGAATCAGCTGCTCTCTGCATGTGAAGTATTCTGGGAAGTGTATTAACTCTAAATTACTTCCTACTGTTCACTAAATGGTGCCCTTAGGGCCTAAAAGACTTGGACACATTTAAAGCTTCATTTACCTACATCTAAGGATGTACCTGATAGAATCAGGTCTAAAAGGCAAAACTGGTCTATTTTGTACCCTGTATCTGTGTCACTAGTTAATGACCAATACAGAAGAACAATTAGCATATTCATTAATTAGGGTCTTATTTACAGCCTTGGGTGGAATCTTTTTCTTTCTTTCTTTTTTAAAGGGCCGGCCTCCTTATTTCACCCAGGCTAGAGATGGAAAGTTTACTCATGGGCTAGCTACTGCTACTTATCAGCATGGGAGCTCTGACCTTTCCAATTTGTACAGTGCTCCTTCTTAGACAACCTGTTGCATTCCTCACAAACCTACAAGTTCCCAGAGGCTGGCCATATTAATGCCAAACTTAGTGTGGACCCCTGACTGGCATAGCCTGCTATGGCTCAGGACTCCAGAACAAGAGATTCACTGGTCTCAGCCTTGTCAAGAGCTGGGGTTAAAAGCATGCACCACTCTGCCTGGCCTGTAGAGTCAGAACAGGGCATCAGACAGAGCTGTGCTATAGAGGACCAGACTTTAACCCAGGTCTTCCCCACTCCTACAACAATGATTAATACAATGAACCATGAGACAAAAATAAAAATTCATTTATTTTATTCATATTATTTATTCAGATCCTCTGACTCTACTAAAGTCATTAATGTCTTTTAAGATATGTAATGCATTTGAATTTCAACTCCCTTACATATCATGATCAGAGATCCAAAGTCAGTAGATACTAAGCTTCAGGCATGTGAAGAAGGTGGCAGAGAGAGAGGGGAGGAGAAAGAGTTTTTTTCCCAAAAGGACTCTGATCCCCAAATTTCTAACTGCAATTTCATAAAGTAGAAACTGATTGTTGTCTGAGCTGTGCATTGTGGAAATACCACCACAACTTATATAAGAAATTCACAAGAAATTCTTATATAAGAAAGAGTAGAACACTGAGGAGGCAAACAGAGGATAAAGGGACAAATAAAGGGAAATATTTCTAGTGTAAAACAAGGTCCAAAAATTTACACCAAGGGAAATATTAAAAGCTAGGACAGGGAGGCAGCTAGGTGGCGTAATGGATAGAGCACCAGCCCTGAAGTCAGGAGGACCTGAGTTCAAATCTAGCCTCAGACACTCAACACGTCCTAGCTGTGTGACCCTGGGCAAGTCACTTAACCCCAATTGCCTCAGCAAAAAACAAACAAAAAAAAATCTAGGACAGCATCAGACTTGGGTTTCAAAATATCAACTTGGAAGCTCTGTGGAGGAGACAGATCACAGGCAGAGATCCCAATTAAGAGGCTAACATCCTAGTCCAGGAGAGTGGTGATAAAGGCCTAAACTGGGGTGGTAATTGTGTGAGCAGAGAGAAAGAGATACAATGACAACAACACTTGGTAACTGGCTGGATACAGGGGCTGAGGGGGAAAGGAAGAGGCAAACAGTAAGAGGGTGACTACAATGCAGACCCAGGGAATTGGAAGAGTGGTGATGTCACAGACAGAATTAAGAAAGTTAAAGGAATGATGCAGGAGAAAAGTAAGTTCCAATGTTGAGCTGAAGATGCCTGATAAAGGTGGAGTTAACCAGCAGGGAGTTAGAAATATAGGAATGGAGCTCAAAAAAGAATGGAAGGCTGGCTAGGTCTGCCTAGAGATGACAGCCGAACCAGAGGGAGAAAATCTGGAGAGAAAAGAAGAGCAACCAGAACCAAAAACCCAGTTTCTGCTGTACAAAAGAATGTAACAAATTAGAAAATTAGCATAAATTAGGTAAAATTACTGTTCGGATGAATTACAGTCAACAACTATTATTTAAAACAACAAAAAGACACTCACGTCATCTGAATACTGCACATCATCCACAGCGTACTTCTCCCTGAAGTGCTCACGGGAGTGAATCCTTTAAAAAGATACAAAAGAAGTGACTGGTTAGTGTCACAGCACAGACCATATCTAATTAATGTTGATGAAAAAAACCAAATAGTACTCAGGGAAGCATGCATGCCCAGAATACTAATTAATTAATCAAAAAGCATTTATTAAATACCATCTATGTGCCACACTATAGAAAGAAAAAAGGGAAAGGATGCCTTCCCCCAATAGAGTTCTCATTCTATCTGAACACTAAGGGAAACTAAGGATTCTAAAGGTGGAACTACAGTTGGAATACACATCAGATGCTGAGAAAGTCAATCTGTACCAGGGCATGAAAGTAAAAGATGGAATATGCAATGGGAACAATAATAGTTTGGCTGAAATGTAGAAGACAAAAAGAAGGGCTGTGCATATTAAGTCTGAAAAAGTAAATTGCTCAGTCCCATGAGCAAGAAAGGACCTGTGTCTTGGGTATAACAACTTCAGCAACTGCATGGAAGATAGATGTGGGAACACAGCATTTTAACGCTTTCTGTGAATATTTCCATGCATTCTGTTTTCCTTCTTAGGTTGTTTTTTTTT
>JAJPUD010004942.1:100056-112646 GCA_023553655.1 Myrmecobius fasciatus | reverse complement strand
AAGAAGAAGATAGATGTGGGAAGGGAAAAACTTGAGGCAAGAAGGCCAATCAAGAGACTAGTGCAATAGTTTAGGCAGGAAGTGAAAAAGGCCTGGGTTAAAGTCTTGGATTTATGGGTAAAAAGTAATAAGGTAATAGCTAACATTTATATAGCACTTACAATGTGCCAAGCACTGAGCTAAGTGCTTGACAAATAAATATTATCTCATTTGATCCTCCCAACAACCTTGGGAGGTAGATGTTATTATTACCTCCAATTATCAGATAAGGAAGAGGCAGCTAGGTGTCGAAGTGGATAAAGTACCAGCCCTGAAATCAGGAGAGCCCGAGTTCATATCTGGCCTCAGACACTTAACATTCCCTAGCTGTGTGACCCTGGGCAAGTCACTTAACCTCAACTGCCTTAGCAAAAACAAACAAACAAAAAATATCAGGTGATAATCAGATAAGGAAACTGAGGCACATAGAGGCTAAGGGAGCATCACACAGCTAGTAAAGGTAGTTTTACTACCTGTCTAAGGATGGATTGGAACTCAGATACTCCAGACTCTAAGCTCAGAGCTCTATCTACTAAGCCATCGAGCTGCCTTCTTGGAGAAACAGAGATAGATGTTGAAACCTGTGGATGAAGAATCTACATGACATGGCAACTGAACACAAATTGGGAATGAAGAAGCTGAGATACAATGAGCAGTTGTGAATGATACTGAAGTTCTGGTGACTGGAAGGATGGTGTCCTCCACAAAAAGTGAACTATATTCAAGGAGAAGTGATAAGTCTGTGTTGGGCATATTAAATGTAAAATGCCTAAGGGAACATCTAGGCCTAGACAGAGACCAGACAGAATAAAAGGAGACAGACCAAGATTTCCCTGACATCTTCATAGAGATGATATCTAAATCCACAAAAAATGATGAAGTTACGATGACAGAGAGGGAAAAAGAGGCAGGATGGAACTTAGGAGTAAACCCATAGTTGCTGGATAGAAATATGATAGCCAGCAAGAGAAACTAAGAAAGCACAATCTAACTGACAGTACATAAACCAAGAGGGAACCGTCTCACAAAAACCCAAAAAGGAAAGAGTAACTAGAAGAATGAAGTCAACATGTCAGGCACAGAAAGGCACACTGTCTCAGCTCCACACCTATAAATAGGAAAATAATAGCACCTAACCCCCAAAACTGTTATGAACATCAAATGAATTAACACATTAAGGTGCTTTGAGAAGAAGGTGATACAGTGGATAGAGTGTTGGACTGAAGTTAGCAAGACTCATTCCACTTCCTGAAGTCAAATTGGGCCTCAGACACTTACTAGCCATATGACCTTGTGTGCCTCAGGTCCTCATCTGTAAAATACGCTGCTGAAGAAAATGGCAAGTCACCTCTTTGTCAAGAAAATCCCAAACAGGGTCACTGAAAAAATAATTGAACAACAAAAATGCTCTATAAATGCTAGCTATCATCATCATCGTTAAATGTCGAATGAAGAGGTCAAGAAGAAAAAGCGCTGATAAAAGACACTCAGTTTTAGTAATTAAGTAATAATTTGCCACATGACAAGAGTAGCTTCAACTGAGGGATGAAACCAGGCTACAAAGTACTGAGAAATAAAAGAGAAGAAAGTTGAAACACTAACAGCAACAGCTTTTCCTAGGAATTTGGCTGTGAAAGGAAAAGAGAGAAAGAGGATGATAGTTTGAGAGGATGGTAAACTCAAATGAGAGATTAAGCACAGGAGATGTTTGCATGGGCATGTTTGCAATCAGAAGGGGATGAGCTACTAGACAGGAAACGATTTAGAATGAGAGAAGGGGGGAGAACGTGTATATATAAGCCAATCTACAAGAAGAGATAGAAAGAGGTGGGAGCAAACGTAGATTTAAGGGATTCACCTTGGCCAAGAGAGGAGCTACCTCAAGGAGAAAGATAATGATAAAGAATTTTAAAACATAGAAAAAAGAAGAAAGAGGTCCTGGTGAATGGCCTATGTTTTCTCAATAAATAATGACAGAATTCCCTCAACTTGAGGATGAGCAGAGGAATACTACAAATGGGAAGAGAAAAAAGTTTAGAGCAACCATTATAGGGAGTTTAATAAAGAATAGATTTGGAAGGAATAAAAAGATTGTCTTGCTGCAATGATGACCTAGTTGAAGTTAGATTATAGATCTGTAGTAGGTTAGTCAGCAGGATTATGTGACTTCAGAGCAAAAGTAATCCAGAGCTGAGAATTAGCCAGGTATAACTAACAACAGGACACAGTGCAAAGGATTTAACAGCTCAGCATTCAAATGATTAACTCTTGCTTAGTCACACAGTTAATAACTATCTAAGGCCACATTTGAACTCAGGTTTCCCTTCAGGTGCAGTACTCTATCCACTGCTCCACGTAGAATAATTTTTGAGGTCATGAAACTATGTGACTGGAATCAGGAATCCTGGACAGAAATAGGGAAGTTCATAAGTGGGTAGAGGGAAAGATAACTTTAGTTTTAGACAGGTTGAGTTTGAGATACCTAAGAGATATCCTCAATGTGAAATATTCAATAAACAACAAGAAGTGTATGAATGGAGTTTCACTGTGAAAAGGAGGCAAAGTATATAGACCAAAAATTTGAAGACACAATATGGTGTTTCTTGTTTTCTCAAATAAAGCAATCCACATCCTGACTCCAGGTATAGTTATTGGCTTTCCCCACACTTGGTATGCTCTCCTTCCTCATCTCCATCTCCTGACTTTCCTGGCTTCCTTCAACTCCCAGCTAAACTTCTTCCTTTTACAAGGTCTTTCTTAATCCCCCTTAATGCTAGTGCCTTCCCTCTGTTGATCACCTCCAATCCTGTACATATCTTGTTTGTGTATATTTGTTCTCATGTCTACGCCATTAGATTGAACTCATTGAGAGCAGGGACTGAATTTGTCTGCCTTTGCATTCCCAGCACTTAGCATAGTATCTGGCACATAGTAGGCAAATACTTGACAAGAGGAGAAAATTGAGGCCCAGAATGTTTCTGAATTCCAGGTGAACTTTTGGCCCAGAACCAAGCTGCCAAGCCACTTCCCAGACATTTCCAAACCACACCACCACAGATATACCATCCTGCCCCCCAGCTCCCCAATAAGTGCTTTCTTCTTCCATGAACTTAAGCTTCTGGAAGGCAGGGACCACATTTCGTGTTTGTTTTTGTTTCCCAAGCATTTAGCACAGCACATATGAGAAATTCATTCAGACCTAACAAAAATTCCCTATGTTGAATGTCTATTCTGCTTAAGGATCCATTTTCCTTCAGATGAGTATCTCAGTGTTAATGTGGCCAGGCTCAGTCCAGGACATTAGTTAATGAATCTGTATAGAGATAAACTAAGTTTTGCAACTGGGATCTGAGAACAGAATAGAAAAGAGTGGCCTGTTTGGGGATTCGTTATTTTCAGGAAGTATTTGTTTTAATGAATTCTGAGTGCAAAGTAAAGAATAAATTTTTTTCTTGCTTTTTTTGAAATATGGTTAATACAGAAATATATTTTGCATGATTTTACATGTATAATTGCTATTATATTGCTTGCCTTCCTAATGGGTGGGGAAGAAGTGGGAGAGAGGGGAAGAAGATAGAAGAGAGAGAAAGAAGGTGGGAGAGAGAGAAAGAATTTGGAACTCAAAATTTAAAAAGAAAAGAATGTTAAAAATAAATAACAAAAAAAAAATTTTAACCCTCAAAAAAAAAAAAAAGTATTTGTTTCTAAACCTGCCCTGATCTGAACCCTTCCTTCTGTAATTTGAATCTGTTTTTCTGGGTTTCCTGGCAAAGAGAAGAATGAAGCACCTACTTGGCTAAGTAGGGAATCTCAGTTCCTTGAATATGATATTCAATCTCCTCTGAGCCATTTCTGCTCCAGTCATCATGTCAAAACAATATGATGGAGCTGAAACAATCTGGAGCTAATGGAGTGAGGGTATTCAAATCTGGCCTTAATTTTCTCATGTGTAAAGTTAGGATGTTGGACTAGATTATAAAGTCTCTTGCAGTTCTAAATCTATGACCCTATACCATAATACATGTTTCTATTTGCTGTAGATTGTAAAATTGCATAATGGGGCAGTCCTTCTAGTAAAGAAAAAAGAAAAACTGCTGCAGGATATCTTTTGTCTATTCACACCTTTATTTCCAGAGGCTGAAGGCACTAAATGATAATTAAAACTCATCATTAGTCTACCTCCACACAATACTAATGGGGTAGAAGCTAAAATACTAGAAAAAGGATCTGTACCTATAGAGGGAAGATCATGTGATCACAGGATCAAGGGAGATTAAAAATCATTAAGTCTGGCTTCCTTATTTTTGAGATTAGAAAACTGAGGAAGGAAAGTTAAACAAATTGGCTGGGTAACAAGCTAGTAAGTATCTGAAGTGGGATTTGCGCCCCAGATTTTTCTGACTCCAAGTCTGATAACTCTATTCACCCTAACACGATAACCTCTAAGACCTGACAAAAGGCCAGTTTCCCTTGACTTACTATGAACCCCATTCCTCTAAACAGTCTGCTGGAGGTTACCTTTGAATTACAATAATGATTAAAATCTAGGTTGATTTTGCAGGGGGCCAAAAAGACTCCTGCTCTCCAGGAACTACTGTCTATTTCCAAAGAGAGCCTCCTATAGAATGACCATCTGACTCTCTTTTTACAGAGCAAGCCCAGTCTCACTGGGCAGACAAGAGAAAAACAGCTGGAGGTCCTATTGCTAGTACTTCCACCCCATCAGTGTATCTCAATCACATGTTAATTTGTCTTGAGGAAACATGATAGATCAATATCAAGGTTGAACACCAGTGTCTCCTGGGTCCTTCCTTCAAGTTTCAGATTTAATTTCAAGCTTCACTTGTAATCATCTAATATTGAGTTCTCACAATGCGCTATATGCCATTACAAGCATCAGAAAAGATAAGGTCAACCCCTCATTTAGCATACTGACAGGCCACACCTCTCAGGTGCCACTTAGCATATCTGTCCAGGATCATTATTTACACTGGCATTGGGTATGAGTGTGAGGAACCCCAGCAGAAGGCAGAGCACCAGTCTCAACAAAGTCAAGCTTCTCTCTAATTGTCCATAAAACAGGAAGGGTCATCTGTCAAGGAAAGGGGCTGGTCTAACGGGTCTCAAAGGTATCTTCCAGCTCCATAGCCTATGATCCTATGAAGAAGAGATACCTGAGAACATTCCCCACCCCATTAAAAATGCTTTAGAGTCACAGCTGTGACCCCATGTGGTCTTTATAACACCTCTGGGAAAAAACACAGCAGCAATTATCATCCCCATTTTACAGATGAAGAAATAGAATCCACGAGGTTGAGGCCAGGACAAGAACAAGTCTAGGGATTTCTCTTTTCGACTGTGACAGCCTCCTGTTGGTCTCTACTTCAAGGCTCTTCTTTCCAGTTCATTCTCCACACAGCTACCAAAGGAATTTTCCTTTAGCATAGATTTGACCACATTCTCTCTTATTCAAATTCCAAAAGCTCCATATTTCCTATGGTCTCAAATATAAACTCTCCTTTATAGTTTTCAAAGCCCTCCACAATCTATCTTTCTAACCCCAAACTCTTTCCAATCTCATCATACATTATTCCCCTATTCAGACAAACTGACCTTCCCTCTGCTCTTCATACATGGCACTTCATCTCTGGTCTCCATATTTCCACTGGTCACTCCTCCACTCTACCCATATTACCTGTGTGGTCCTCAATTTCCTCATCTATAAAATAAGGGGGATGGACTAGACCTTGAGATCCCTTCCAGTTCTAATCTATCATCCTCCAACATAAAACATGTTTCCATGTGATGTAGCTTGTAAAATTTCATAATAAAGCAATCTTTTTGGCACGGAAAAAACCTCTCTTTTCTCTTGTGGTCAATTCTATTTGAACTCTATTCACACCCAACCATTCCCACACCAGTCTCCTTGGAATTGACTCTACCACTACCATCACCACCATCAAAATCATCAGGAAAAGCTCACCACCAAAAAATTATTCTTCTCTCAAACTGCATCAAGTTTTGGTATTCATTTCTCACCAGTATCTTTATTAGCCTTTCATTCTTTGATTGGAGGGAGCATAGAGCAAAACACTCCTCCCCAAATCTCCACTTAAAAAGGCTCACAGACCAAACTTTTCCCCCAGCTGGACTCTGAATTCAACTCTAATTTTAAAGATTCCTTTTGAGTGTTATTTTTCACTATTAGATTGTAAGCTCCTTGAGGGCAGGAACTTTCTTTTTCTTATTTGTATACCTAATACTTAGCACAACATCTAGCACACAGTAGGCAGTTAATGTTTATTAAATTGAAACTTATTTCTAGAATGTGCTATCTCCTCACCTCTACCTCACAAAATATCTCTCTTCACAGCTCGTCTCACTTTCTACAAGAAATTATTTGATTCCACTAAATGCTAGTGCTCTCCACATCAACCATCCCATATGTATTTTTATTTTGTATGTACTTATATATGTACTTGTCAGAATACAAGCTTCTTGATTAGCTTTATGCTTGTTTCCTTCTCTGTTTATCTTCACATCTCCCACAGTGCCTGGCATGTAGGAGGCACTAAGTAAATGCTTGTTAACACCCTGAATGATCGGAATCAAGTTCCAGTTATTCAGCCACACAGCCACACAGGAGTAAACATCACAACCATAACCTTCAGGAATTTCTTCTACTTTATAAGAGCCTCCTTCCTGCTAAGGGAGGACTTGTTAACCTGAGATGCCCCATACTCAACACTAACCTCACCACAGCTCCCAGCCTTGACCAAGCAGAAGCTAATGGGGGCTACTCAAAGCTCTAAGGAGTGACCCACAGATTCCTCCTTATCTGACCTAAGTGATAATGAGCACAGGATCATGGGATTTAGAGATTAGAGATTTGAGATCATATAGGAACCAACCACTTATCAGAAATGTTATAACAGGGATTCCTTTCACAGATGGGCTGGTCTCTGTGCGGAGGTTACTTCTGACTTTCAGATTCTGTGATTCTATGATAGTGCAGACCCCTGGTTGTAGAAAAGAGAGTATGGGAAGACCAGAGAGATTTACCAATGATTACCAAAGTTCCAAAAGCTAGTAAGTGGCAAAGAAGGGAGTTAAATAAAGGTCTTATGACTCCAAATTCTGTGTTTTGTCAACAGGGGAATGGTGCTTCAAAGTTTAGACTGGGAGAGAAAGGGTAAAAGAGACAGAAGAGTGCCTCTCAGTCTCGCTTTGATCAGGAATTTGCTTGGCTACCCTGGTAAACCTGAAAGAACCTTTTTTGAAACCTCCCATATTTAGTTGTTCTCAGCACTCAGCACTCAGCAGGCATTTAACACAACTGCCCTGAAAGGTCTAAATACTGTACACAAGGATTCTTTCCTTGAAAATGTTCAGGTTTGTTCTTTTTCTTACCCACTTCCTGGGTAAGCACTGGACTGGGATTCTAGTAAATGGTCAACTGGAGCATAAGGAGTGTCCAGTGGCATAGTCTAGACAAACGGAGAAACTGGCAGCTAAAAGGTTAGTCCATTCTGCATCTACAATTGGAGGAGAGGGGAAAGGCAAGACAACAAGCCCTTCTTCTAAATCACTACTGAAATTTTTGCTGGGATTCCTTTCTTTTGGAATGAATTATGCTGGACTAGTTCAAATACACAAGTCCAATTAGTTTATGCTATTTACATTTTTTGGCTTTTATTTCCTCATTAAATTGCCCCTAGTGACCATGTGTGGTCTACAGCAAGCAGCTACAAATGTATTCCCCTGATCATCTTTTATTTCAATCCACATTGATTCACCTCTCAGTGTATTAGCTCTCCAAGGTCATCAATTTCAGTTTCTATTAAAACTTTCCTTTGGGACATGGAGGGCAGCTTTCTCCCATTCTTTCACATGGCCTCTAAGATAAACTACATTTTTAATTGATCTTTTTTTCTAAAGAAAAAAAAATCAATCCCTCCATTATTTAATCCTTTTTTTTTTAATTTAACAAATATGGTTGAATGTATTGACTTTGAAAAAACAGTTTGGGAGAAAACAAAAATCTTCTTATGTCTGTAACACAAAAAGCCTAACTGTTTCTGCTTGGGGCATATTGCTGACCTTTTCCAACACAAACACTTTTTTTCCCTTTTAGAAAATCCCTGGCCTATTGGATAAGTCAACTTTGCTACTGTTTACAGTACTAAAACAAACCAAGAGAGTGAAGCAGTAACATTTACCTTCCTGAAAATGAGAAGTTATCTACTCAAATTGGTCACTGCACTCACACAATGACAGCATCCCAGAGAGCAACATTATATGATGGCACATCAAAAACAAAAGTGATGAGTTTATCCCCTAAAATCTACATACCTTCTCCCCCCAATCTCTAAAAATTGCAGAATAAGTTGGGCCAGATAGTCTCCAAATCCCTTTTGGTGTTAACAACTATATCATCTATCAGAAACAACCCTAAAAATAGCAAAAATAGCACACTGTGTCAGGCCAATGGGCCCACTGTTTTGTTTTCTACCTCTAGGAGGAGGCACTGAATAATTTCTCATCTTGATAGTAAAATTCAAAAAGACTGGGGGATGGGTGTTGGGCATGATGATGGAGGGAGGTTAGGGTTGCAGCAAAGAAGACAAAGAATGAAAATAGTCAATAAATTTCCATCCAAAAATGGAAATAGTCAACAGTGGAGGGGTTGTGAGAAGATAGATTAATGGGATAGTTGTGAATTGGTACAATTATATTGGAATGTTATTTGGAATTATGCTAAAAATCAAATTTATTAAAATAGCTACACCCTTTGACCTAGAGTCTCACTGCTAGACATGTACTCCTACGAGACCATGAAAAAAAGATCATTTATATTCCTAGCAGTACTTTTATGCTAGCAAAGAAATGGGAATAGATTGTAGATATGATTTTTCTTGCACAACAATAATGTGTGGAAATATGTATACATATATTCGATTTGTCAAGTATTTTAACATAATAAACATGCAGTGGATTTCCTGCTATCTGGGGGAGGGATGGGGACTAGGGGGGGAAAATTTCTAACAGAAAGCTTTGTAAGGGTTAATGTTGAAGAATTACCCATACATATGTTTTACAAATAAAAAGTTTTAATTAAAAAAATGAAAAGAAAATAAATGGGAATAGATGAATATTGATTAGGAAATAGCTAAACAAGTTGTGATACATGAAATTTTCTTATTTTGGACTAGATCTATGATTTCAACGGTATGCACAGCTACTGGTAAGCAAACTTCCTTTTCCAAGGACAGTAGGTAATTACTCTGGGACTCAGAGAATTAGAGAACTGCCTGAAACAGTGAAAGGTATAAGCCTTGAACTTAAGTTCTCTTGATTCCAAAACCAACCCTCTTTCCATTATGAAAACACTGCCTTTCTCCAAGAGATATCAGAAATAGGCCTTGAACTTAAGTTCTCCTGATTCTAAGACTAGCTGTATTGTCAGTAACATAATGGAATATAATGGCACAGTAAAAAAACATCAAATAGGAAGAAAAAATATATATGTGAACTAACAGTAAAGATGAATCAGAAAACCACAACACACAAGACTACCACAATATAAATGGAAAGAATAAAACCAAACTGAAAGCAGTATAGTTATAAAAGTGAAACCTGGACCAAGAAAAAATTTCATGGAGAGCTGAGAAATGTGATTTACTGATTGATACTTTTGAACTGTCATTATTTTTTTTAATCTTTGTCATACATCATATGTATAATGAGTATTTCTTGCTTTCTCAATGAGAGGTGGAAAAGGAAAAAATTTGGAAATATAAATAAATTGTTTTAAAAAATCTTTATCACAAGAAAAGAATCAAAAGGTAAGAGAGGTGAATGTCATACAAAAATAAAAGGAATCAGTAAAGCTTTAAAAAAAAAAAAAAGCTATTACCCAAATGTTTGATTTCTCCTTAAGAGCACATCATCCATGAACAAATATGAATCCACTTAAGAGTTCCATCCTGTACAACCTCTCAGCAATTTAAATAATTTTCCTACTCATTTTATTTAAGAACTACATATATTCTTTCATTTGTACTACTTTCTTCAAGTTGCAAAGAGGGAGCAGCTTCCCTAGTGTAATTATTCTAAGATTTGGTAAACCTTCATAAATGTGCAATGATAGCTAACCAAAGATGAGTTATAAAGGGGGCTCACTGATTCCCTCCATCAGGAGGCAGAAATGTAACTTCACAGCAACATGTACATTAACAGAATGTTTGCTGCCTCCTACCAATCCTTTGCTATTATAGACTATATAACAGACTATATATACAGACTATAAAGACTGTAAGTTTCAAATTAGTTAGGGATATTTATTGCTAAGCAGGGTAGAAGGAAAATATAAATGATCAGGATCATTCCCAAAGGAAAACTTAATCCCACGACTAGGAATCAGATAATCAAATCTCCATTTCTCTAAATTAATAGTTCTTAAACTTTTTCCCCCCTCACAACAAAGCACTATTCTTTGCAGTGTGGGACTAGGACATACTGAATATTTAAGTTAGTATTACTACAGGGAATCAAGTGACCTCAAAACATGCATGTGTTGAGTTCCACACAATTCATTGCACTTCTAGGAAATCCAACATACTGTGGCAATCATTGTCTCAGTCCCATGCCAGACATCACATTCCTGTCCCATCCAGATAAATGAGATTTCTTTTCTAAATTCCAGAAAAAGAAAGTTTTTACACCCAGCTGGATAATCAAGAAGCAAATGGGAATAAGAGTTGGTGAGTAAAAGAAAGTATCTGGATCCCACATCCAACCTGCAACCAAATTTACCAAATTAAATGTTTCCCCTTACATTTAAAAATTTTATCTTACATTGAATCATATAATATTGAAAGTGTATCACCTATGTAACATATTCCCTCCTTAAGATTTACCACTGAGTTAAATTAGCTCAAAGTTCTAAGGAAAGCCATGGTAAAAAGCCATGGTTCTGAACCACAATTACTCAGGTAGAACAGACAACCATGGCTGAGTTTTGTATATATAGCAAATGCTACAAAGATGATAAGGACATTGGAGATGTAGAAAACTTGAGCAATCTAGACACCAGAAATAGTGTAGGACCACAGGAGAAATATATAATTAATCTGGTTATAATAATAGAAGATGAGTATTTGATCATGAACTTTAAGCTAAGGTGGAAAGGTATATAGAGACAGAGAAATGAAGGCAAAGGTGGCTTGGCTTAGGCAAGCTAAGCTTAGAGCTGGGAGTGAGACATATCATGGTTGCTAATGAGGACTAAGTACAGCTAAGCAGAGGAACTGACAGGAAATGGAGAATCAGAAGTTACTAAGCAGATCAACTAGTCTGGCTTAGACATTGTATCCAGGAGGTTTTTAGTTAGTCACAGGATAAATCAACTCTGGGGCAGTGAGGGGGCAAAGTGGACAGAATTACAGGCCTGGAGTCAGGAAGACCTGTGTTCAAATCCAGCCTCAGCCATTTACTAGCTAGGTGACCTTGGGCAAGTCACTTAACCCTATTTGCCTCAGTTTCCTCATCTATAAAACAAGCTAGAGAAGGAAATGGTGAACCACTCCAGTATTTCTGTCAAGAAAACTCCAAATGGGGTCACAAGGAGTCAGATACCACTGAACAATAACAACAAAATGGATCAACTCAGTAATAAAGGCAGCACCACAACTTATGTTTATCAAGAAACTTTTATGGACAATTCCTGAGAAAGAAAGTCATTAAAGGTTTTAGTTCTACAGTTTTGGACTCCTCTAAGCACACAGGCATTCCTCACTCACATCTACTTGGCAGTTTTCTTTAAGGGTGCACCCATTCTCCCCTATAGATATTGAGTGTATTGCTCTCCCCGTGGATATGGAATATGACCCTAATTTATGTGTAGATTTTGATATATTTTATTTGTCTCTGCTTTAATGTATGAGTACCTGTGATATTATTGCTATTTCTTTTGCCTTCTTGCCAAGTAAAGGGTTATGTTTAAGATCTAAAAGTATTATTTTGAGTGGATGGTTCTGTAGGAAGAAATGCATCAGTGGAGAATCAAGACTAGAGTTCTAAGGATGATGTACTTCCCTTAAATAGAGTTATCTCTAGATCCTGGGGGAAGCTGCATCAGTGAATGGGTGATCCTTCTCTAGGAACTAGACTTGGCAGTGTGAGAACAGGTCAAAGAAAATGAGTCAACTCAAGAGTAAACAAGTGTTTCTATGCCTACAGGAGAGACGTGAAGTATGCTACCTCTGGGGAACACATCACATTTACTCATTACATTAGTAAAAATCCCCATATTCCCCCCATCTCTCCTTCTAAAGAAAACTATTTTCCAACATTGTCATTAATTAATAGTGAACAATTTGGTTCCATTGGGTTTTTGTTCAAGACAGAATTCAAAAGTTAAATGGCAAAAACAATCTGACATATCTATTAATAAAGCAATGAGCTGCTACAGGGCATGAATTAATGACAAATACCTCAGATGGAAAGAAGGAAGGAAGGAAGGAAGGAAGGAAGGAAGGAAGGAAGGAAGG
>JAJPUD010004942.1:77214-95056 GCA_023553655.1 Myrmecobius fasciatus | reverse complement strand
CAAAAAAAAGAAAAACCATGAGAAAGGGGAAAAAACAAGCAAACAAACAACAATAATAAAAAGGTAAAAATACTATACTTCGATCCACATTCAGGCTCCAAAGTTCTCTCTCTGGATGTGGGTAGCATTTTCCATCCCAAGTCTATTGAATTGCCTAGAATCACTTCACTTCATTGTTGAAAAGAGCCAAATCTAACACAGTTGATCATGACTTAATCTTGTTATTATGTACAATATTCTCCTGGTTCTGCTCATTTCACTCAGCATCAGTTTATGTAAGTCTTTCCAGGCTTTTCTGAAATCAGCCTGCTTGTCATTTATGATAGAAAAACAATATTCCATTGCATTTGTATGCCATAACTTATTCAGCCATTCTCCAACTGTTGGGCATCCACTCAGTTTCCAGTTTCTAGCCACTACAAAAAAGGCTGCCACAAACATTTTTGCACATGTGGGTCCTTTTCCCTCCTTTATGATCTCTTTGGGATACAGACCCAGTGGAGACACTGGTGGATCAAAGGGTATGTGCAAGCCTCTCATTTCTTAAATAAAGAAATTAAGGTGCAAAGAAAGAGACTAGTTTTCTCAAAGAGTTCTCTTTTCTATATAGTTTAAGAGAATTAGCACTTGTTCCATAATTTGCTTCAAACTGTTAAGCCTCTAAAGTCATGTTGCATCTCTGTGCCCCAGTTTCTTCATCTTTTAGGGAGTAAATAGAGGGGATGGACATTTGGGTACAAGGTTGGAATAGATTACCTCTGAGGTCCTACGAAAATCTGAATTTCTAGGGCTTTGGAAAATGAAGAGCTGAATTAGGTGATCTCTAAAAGATATTGTCAAAGGATAAAATATTGAGAGTTAGAAGCAATCTTAGAGGCCATCTAGTCCAACCCACTCTTTTTACTTACGATTTTTAAAGCCCTTCATAATCTGGCTTTTTTCTACCTTTCCAGTCTTCTTACACTCAAGTACTCTTTGATCCAGAAATATTGGCTTCCTTGTTGTTCTCAGAACAAGATGCTCCATCCCCTGACTCTAGGCCTTTTGACAAGCTGGCCTCCATACCTGGAACTCTCCCTCTTTATCTTCACCAACTGTCTTCCACATCTCCTTCAAGAATCATCTTCTACAAGAAGCCTTTCCTAGAATTCTTTCATCTTACTACCTTTCCTGAGATTATCTTCAATTTATCCTTTATATATTATATTTACACATAATTGTTTTTATGTCCTCTCTCCCAGTAAACTGTTAATTCCATGAAAACAAGGACTTTTTTCTTTTCCTTTTTTTTTTTTTTTAAACTTTATCTGTATCCCTATTGCTTAGTACACTGCCTGGCAAAGCAGGCACCTGGATAAATGCTTATTGACTTGACTTAGAAATGAGAAAACTAAGTCTTAAAGACATCAAGTCACTTACTTATAGTCATTATAGCTATTGTCAGAGGTGGGATTTGAACTAGTCTTTCTGACTGACACATTGCCTCTTCACATTCCAGCTTTAATATTCTATAGTTACACAGGTCATTAAGAAGCACATAACAAAACTTCCATGAGTGCAAAGGACAGCAGTCTTCTGAAGGAGTATTAACTTCCCTATTATATACCCAAGCAATGTTTAGCCATTGTCTGAATTCTATTCAACATGCACAAATATAGGGACGCTCGCTAATGGATGTCCTAAACTATCAAGTTTCTAAAACACCGTGGCAAGTGAAACAATCACAAAAAAAAATTCTAGTGCCCCTTTTTTTTTTTTTTTACAAGTGCCCTTACTAGTTAGGTATCTTTAAAAATTCATGAGTTCTGATGGAGCTGATTCAGTCCTAGGAACCCCAATAGGCTTTTACATTTCAGTAAAGTACAGCCACTCACTAACAAAAGGAATCCAAAAAGAAGAGAAACTTTGGGAGAGAAAAAGAATGATGACAGGCATCAAAATTGCAAAAGCCAGCTTATAAAAGATATGTGTTCATATGGAAAGAGAGAATCCCTGAGGGATGTCACTGGGGTGTCTGTCAAATATTACACTATCCAGGTACCACAAATAGCCAAACTTTAGTGCTCAAATCAATACAATTCCCTTTGGTAGAACAAATTGCATTTTCCATCTATATAATGGTACGCTTTGGCTTGGGAACACTTAGGAAAATGGGAACAATTGATTCAAATGAGAAGCCAAACTCAAACCTCTCTCTCCATTTGTTCTTCTGAGAAGGATCAAAGTCCCCACTAATGGCCAAGAGAATTAAAATGGCCATTTTCTACCTTTAGCTTGTAAAACATCCATTACTTCTTTTCTTTTTCCCTGGTGGACAATATTACTTTAAATGACACACTTCTATTAAAATGGGCTCTTAGTTACAGAGATTTGAGAAATTGCATTTGTGCCCAAAGGCCTGATTTTTTCAGAAATAACAATAATTTCTTAAATAAAATCTGAGGAGCCCCTAGATTTTCTTCTGGCATTTTGAATTTCATCCTTTTAAAAAGGGCAGAGATAATTAAATTTGAAAAGTAGTTATTTTTCATGTTTTTAGTGCTAATTATAGTAAAAATCATTTAAATGTCACCTTATCATACAGTAAGGCAGGGCATCTTACATAAAATCAGCTATAAAAGGGCCTCATTGGCTCCTCTGTGGAGGCAACAGAAATATAACTTTATTGTGTTAACGAGAGAAAAAAAGTAAAGAACTTGTACATTAGCAAAAGGGCTCACAAGGGTGACATGAGGAAATCATGGAAAAGCTATAAATAAGTCCTAAAAGAGTCTGAATAAATGAGACTATTGCTTGGTTTATTTTAAAAGATAATGTAAATAGCCTGAGTGCCAGGACAATACAGCCATGACTATTAGGGCCTCTATGGAAAAACTTGGGTTGGACAGTCCAATTGGACCCCAGATAATACTCTCAAAGGCAGCAGGGATACTCGATGGTCACATGTGGACCAGAAGACATGAAGACCATTCCCCAGGACACATACGATAGAAGGCCCAAGCACAGCACTAAAGGCTTCTATCCAACAATATTTAGAACCAGGAAGTGGGGAGAAATGATTAAGAATGTCAGCAAAATCCAGAGAGAGGATTATCCCGACTGAATGTGGATTACAACAAAGTATTTTCACCTTTGTTATTGTTTGCTTGCTTTTTCTTTCTCATTTTTCTTTTTTGATCTGATTCTTCTTGTGCAGCACGGTAAATGTGGAACTATGTTTAGGAAAATTGCACATGTTTAATCTACATTGTATTACTTGCGCTCTAGGGGAGGGGGGAAGTAGGGAGGGAGGAAAAACATTTGGAACACAAGATTTTGCAAGGGTGAATGTTGAAATCTATCTTTGCATCTATTTTGAAAAATAAAAAACTATTATTTAAAAAAAAAGGAATGTCAGCAAAGTTAAGTGGACTCTTTAAAAAGGAAAAGAACTATTGCTATAAAATGGAAGGAAGGAGGGGGGAAAGTGGATAGCACTCTCCTCTCTTAAAGGATAACACAACAAAGTGCTGACATTTGTTCATGTTGCCTGCCCCACCGAGCCCACCCCTATACACAGGACCTTTCCTGACGGCTAGCAAAAGCTTAGCACCACAGTCTGACTACTATCTACCTTGTGCACAAACATCAGATAATCAATCTCCTATAAAAAGGAGATGTTAAATTAATGCCATACAGTGCAAGCATCACTGAGGCCTCTGGAAAATGAAATTTCAAATGGCAGGTCTTGCTGGCTGTCTGACCACCTGCACTCGGTTAATGAATAAGTAATAAGGCCAAATTACAATAGTCACCATCAATTTCTAATGGCTGGAGTCTGCCTTCAGCTAAAAATAATGCCACTGTCATTCATTCAATTTACCTGGAGAAAGGATCACTGATATGCCCTGAATAGAAGTCAGCAACCATTTTGAGATTCTATTAGCTTGTCAGAGACAAAGCAAAGAGTTCCGACTCAAGACAAGCATCCCATCCAAGAGACTCTGCTTAATAGGCTGGAGACAGGGAAGCTTACTCTGAAAGAGGCCCTGGGCACAGAGGAGCTGCCCATGGCTTTGGGTGAGAAAAGCCACGTTCAGAGTCCATTATTATGAGATTTCAGAGATAGCCAGGACCCAGAAGATAGGCTGTAACAAGAGTCTGGAGCTGAAAGAAATAAGGCCAATCTCTTAACGCCCAGTCTTCATGCTCTATCATCCCTGCTCCCCAGAACCAGCCTCTCAAAAATACAGCAACTACAATCCAAAAAACTACCCTGCCAAGATGTTAGCTGGCTAACTCCCGCCAAGCTACTTCTCACATAGGATTACAATATTTAGGAACAAGAAAATGCCCTCAACTACACTTGAGTTAGGGACGAACTGAGCATAGTGCACAAATCATGGGAGGGAACTTTGGGATTCAGAAGACAGAAAACCGTGGCTGTGGCAATAGCAGATTTCTTGGTTCTTAAAAAAAAAAAAAGAAAAGAAAAAAAAAAATTTCAGGCTCCCAGAGTCCATATCTTGGGATAAGTACCTGAGCTTTTGAGCCTCCCAAGGTCATTAGGTCATCCATCTCAAATCTCCAGAGACCTCAGCTTTTTTTTTACTCTTCACAGTTAGTTCTCTAACAGGCCTACAATGGCCTTACAATAAATTTCCTAGGTTTAAAAGTAAAAGGGCATTTAGAGACCTATTCCAATCACTTCAAACATAATTGAAGAAATGGAGGCTCAAGGAGTTTTAAGGGACCTACACGAGGTCATATGGAGAAGCAATGGCAGAAGTAGGATTTCAACTCAGGTCTTCTGACATTTTCTACTATATACCAACCTGCCAAGATGGGTGCAGTTTAGTTCCAGTATTCCTGTTACAATAATCCAGCACCTCAGCCCCCATTATGCCTTCACATTAATAAGTCATAGACTAAAGTCAGTATATGAGTAAACACATCAAACCAACTGTCCCTTACACAAGGAATAAAGTCTCTGAAGGGTATTTCCCAGCCCCAGTGGCAATGATAGATACATATAAAATAACTTTATTAGTCTATAAAAGAAGCAAACACCTGAGTCACCGAGAAAATTGAGAAGGCTTGTGGATAGAGATGCACCAAGAATGACTAAGCAGAAAGGAAACTGATAAACAAAGGGAAACGTTTTAACGCTCTCAACACCCTCACCTCAACCACCTGTTCAGAGCTCAGTGAACAAAAGGAGCTTAGTCAAAACTTTAAAAAAAAAAAAAGAAAGAAAGAAAGAAAGAGAAAAGAAAAAGAAAAGAGAAAAGAAATGACTTCTATGTCCAAAAAGAGCAGCACCTATGTGAAAGGGGAATTTAAAGTCATATGAAATAGGAACCCTTGATAAAATAGCCCCAAAAGGGGTTAACCAATCTAGAAAGGGTTCTGATCCCAGCTGATTAGAATCGGGTGCCTGGCTCCAAATTTCTTCCAAGAGAACTGTGTTAAAGGGGAGAGGAGGAGACAGAGCTTGCATACAAGTAAGTTGCTTCTCTGGGTGACTTTGAATTGCATTAAGTGCCAGATGGATTTTCAGAAGCTATCAGACAGAGAATTCAAAAAGGAATTGAGCAACTGAAGGTCAAATGTTCACTTTGATGGGTTTTGATTGAAAAAAGCAAGGTAATCCTATCTGCCATTTTCTTTGTGTCTTATTGATTATTAAAGTGGTTGGATGCAGTCATATGCAAAAAGTACACAGCCACACCAGGCACCGACTTTCCTGAACAAACCCCAACCCACTCCCCAAATTGGGTGATTTTTAAAACCTTGCATTAACCACAACCAGCTAGTACTTCTGGTCAAAAACTTTGCCATTCACTTCAGGCTTTCGGGAAATGGTTACTAAGGGAACAAAGATGCAACCTGACATGTCTAAGTTATAGGTTCATATAAGAGGCCAATGGATATAGATGTGGAAAAAGTGAGTGAGGGACTGTGGTTGAAGGAGCCATCCAGGGAACCTTCATACACTTATTATGTATGGGCAACAGGAGTCAAGGAAAATACATGAAAATGTGCCCAGGCTATTCAGATTACCTAGAAACACATCATCACTCTTCCCCAATAATGATGTGCTATATTTTCAATATAATATTTAGTGCCTTAATGTCCTCCCCACCCTCAACAGAGGTCCCTCTTGTGACCAAATGTGCCCATCTAAAAAGTGACTAGTAAAATAGGGTTACAGATACAGACAGAGACCATGAAACAGAACTTCTATAACACATTAACTGGTCCAGCTAGGCACTGCATCTAAGCTCTAAGCCCCGTTAGCACCACGTCCTAACACACTAAGCAAATCAGCCCTAAAATATGGGGAAAGCATGTAAAACTGAGAAAGTTTAATTATTTCAGGACAGTGCAGGCCATTAACCACAGCTGGAACTAAAGTCATCTAATATTATTCAAGATGAGTCTCAAAAAGGCCACCTGCTCAGAGCTTACTCAGTGACCAATCACACCTCTGAATTTCCAACTAAAATCAACCTGTATACAATGAAATAGCTAGCTGGTGGGATTCTCACATGTCCCCCACCTCTTCCCCACTCCTCTCCCCTGGAGATGTGCAGGAAGCAATGCCTGCTGTGGGTCTTTTTTAGACATGGTAAACCGGGGAGAGGTTGCCCAGAAAGAGTCCAGGCTCATTGGAAAAATGTTCCTCAAGGAAAAGGAACTAGAAAGACATAGTTTCAGGGAGTTTTTCCTGATCTACATCATGTGCACTCTCAAGTCCCCACATAAGTCCCCACATGGCCAGTCCCCTAAAACCAATTCTGCCATAATTCTGCCTTCCCTTGCTTCCCCCCACAACCTGGTCTGTTAAACATTTGCTAAAACTTCAGTCATTTGATTTTCTGAGAATCAGATCTCTTAGCAAGTTCTGCACTCCTCGGGGAAAGTGAATAGAGTTCAGAACTGGAGAACAGCAGATGAAGACAAAGGGAATGATTAAGTGTGCTGGGGTCGGGCAACCAGACAGGTATGAGGCCTTTTTTTCTTAACTACCCATGTCTAGAGGCAGTAAATTTTCGTGGAAATGCATTTTAGTAGAGAAGACAGGAGGTTCTGTGATTTCCTAGCTATGTGACCCTGAGCACTTCACTGATTTCCTTAGTTATAAAGGGGAATAACAATACACATGATACATTATCTCATAGGATTGTTGTGAAGATCAAATGAGAAAATGCAAAGTAACTTCTACATATGTGCCATTGCTGACATGTGGTTTAAGTTGATGAGAACAGCATGAGACCCAGGAGCCTAGGGTTCAAATACTAGCCCTGACATTAATTACAGCACCTTAACACAAGTATGTTGACATGCTAAGCATCATTTCTCTCATCTGGAAAATGGGTATAATAGTTTCACTCTGTACCTCATAGAGCTGTTGTAAGAAATGTGCTTAAGCTGTCTAAAATCCTATAGAGGTGAGCTATTATCTTCACTAATATAAGCAGATAGAGTCCTTGAAGTTGTAGTTGCTGTTTGGTAAGAGGACATCTAACAGAAGTGTAGTAGAATTTTCCTTATGACCATATAGCGATGTTTCCCTAGGAATTTATGGTTTTTCCACTATAATTACTTCATTTTATTTAGTAAAATTTAGTAAAATGAAGTAACAGATGGGAAAATACTTTGCAAAAATATAAAATGTCTGTAGAGGGGCAACCTTCTGAGACAAGTAGAGAACAAGTTTTATTTACTAGCTTTAGAGAGGCAGCATGACATGACATAATTAATAGATAATCTGCCTCTGAGCTTCTGAGTATGACACGCACATACGGCAGTGTGACCCTGAGCAAGTCACATCCCTTCCCATCGCCCCAGACAGCATTCTAAACTGGGAAGTTACAGAGAAAGTGTCAATAGAGAGGGAGCTATTTCACTTGAGAGTTCACTACACCAGTCCCTCTCATCTCTATCTTCAGATAAGAAAACTAAGGTTTGGAAAGGTTTACCAAGGTCCCAGTGAGTCAGCAAAGAGCTAAATTAGAGAGCGGGATGTCTGGCTGCACCACCTTGTGCTATACCATTCTTCAGGAGACAGAAGAACCTGGAAAGTATCCTTAGCATTCAAGATCATTCACCCTGAATCACAGCCACAGGCCAAATCTCCTCAATTTTGCATTTAAGAGAAAGAAAAGTCATTAGGGAGAAATCAGAACTCCAACTCCAAGGACCTACCAAGAGGAAGCACAAGAGAACAACAGGTGAGGATGATAGGCATGAGGGAATGGAATGAGGAGGATTCCCATTGGAAGCCACTAAATTTCATGACTGATTGTGGACAGCAGCCTTGGCTTGGAAAGCCAGAATTATCCCTAAGCTGGACAAGGCACTGGGAGGGCCTTGTCAGGCTCTTCTGAAATGAGCACAACTGTCAAGGTGTTCCCGGTGTAGCCCCTCAGTGCTCACTCACAAGGGAAGGCACCTTCTCTCCTGCTGCTTTTTTATCTTGAAGCTCACAGAAGCCCCAGAGGCCCCTCTAGCAGAGGCTGGCTTTGTGTCCTCCTTCGGCCCTGGTTTTTGACCTCTAATCCAGCTTTCTGTAACCAACCACAAACTCACACACAAAACTCAGTTCCCAAATTAAGGCTCCAACTGAGTAATCAAGCCAAAATGGAGATGGAGACCAAGTTGCCCAAGTCCAGAAGGCTTTTTCTAGCATGTGTGGGAACATCAGAGGCAAAAGTGAATTCTGGGAAAGAGATAATCACAAGAGGTAACAGAGTAGTAAAGAAAACATCTTCTGGCAGGTAGGCAAAAAAAAAAAAAATACTTTAGGGCATGTGCCGCTGTTGATATTGATAGAATATAAACTCACTGAGGACAAAGACTCTTTCATTTTTGTCTCTTTATTTCCAGCACCTAGAACAGAGCAAGCATTTAATTGTTAATTGACTGATCCTTTGCCCCAAACCTATCAAACATTCAATTCTGAGGAGGGTCTTTCTCTGGTGAATGTTCTCAGTGACCAAAGCACAGTTGAACTAGAGGATGGTGTTGTGCCAAAAAGACAAAGCTTCCAATGCTTGGACCTGGGGAAGAGGGGAAAAGAGCCAAAAGAAGTCCTTCTCTCAGTTCAGATATATTATTAGGAGGTTTAGATAAATTAGGAGTGGGGAAGTTGTATGAATTTTATTAAACACCCTTCCTCCTTCAAGCTCACAACCTGGAAAGAATCTTCCTCTACCCCCTCAAAACCCTTGCTCCCCACATTTTCATCCTGGACTCTGCACCAGAGCAGAAAAGGGAAGAGAGGATGGTTTCTTAAAAGACACATGAGGAGCATTCCTAACTATTCCAGAAAAGCTCTCTATTTACTTTGTTCCTGAAGACAGTCCACATTTGCTTCCCTTCTTTGAAAAATGCATCCCTCCCATATAGATCATTAACACAAGACATTGGAAAGTCATTAAACTACTATAAAGTTCTTACTGAAATTTCATTTATTCATTTTTCCTAAAGAAAGTCTCAATCAGGACTGTGAAGAATCTTGTACTTTGTTGAGATCAATCAAGAATGAAGGTCTCCCTTTCCAGCAGGGGTCAATTTCTTCCTCTGCAAGTCTTGTTGATATTTTTCCTCCACGACTCCACATACAGGTGCTCAACATTCCCTATGTTTCCAACAAGCTGGGAGCAGAAGCATCCATCAGAAGAGATCAAATTCAAAAGGTTTCTATCTTTGAGGGGACCATCATAGCCACTATATAAGACCCAGAAAATATCTGGCCCTTGACCATTCCCTGAACATTTTTGACAAAATATTCCTAGCATTTATGAAGCCCTGTAGGGTATATAAAGGTAAATAAAATGATTCCTGCCCACAAGAAGCTCACAGTTAATAGCCTTCACACTACTGTGAAGATATTAGCTAAAAAAAATCCCACAAATAAAAGTTTCGTAAGGAACCATATGACCCTCAGTCTCTGACAGTGTATCCTAAAGCCTGCTTGTTGTACAATGGAGATGCCCTATGCACTTCACAGAGATATTGTGAAATTCAGATGACATCAGACTTTGGAAGACAGAAAGTGCTGTTCAGATGCAAGCATTAGCCTCATGAAGCTGGTCTGTCCCTAGCCCAGCCTCCTCACTGCCAGTTCAAACAACTGGCCCAGAGTTACATTTGGCCTCCCAGCAAATGCTGCCCTCACCACAGGATTTTTTTTCCTCCAGATGGCTCAGATGGGCTGATGCTGAAGCCAGTGTTTAACCACGGACATCTGATGTGTGCAGAAAATCCCTCTAAATGCTCTCCACCTTCTTGTGTGTCATTTCTGCCGAGAGTATGATTATTCCAAGCTAATGTAAAAATTGCAGCTTTCACTGCCTAATGCCATGAGGTACTCATTATCAATTTGGTTAGTGAGTTACTGCGTTGTTTTAAATTACAAGATATCTGGCACAGAGTGGGCCCCTTTGATTTATGATAATTATCTCTCACTGCTGAGCCGATTAGAAAAGCATGATTTTACTGGGCACACACAATGCTTTCCAAGCCTCTTCTCTCCTCTCTCCTGTATGCATTTGGGAAGGAGGAAGTCCTTTTGTTCTAGACCTGTTTTCTTGCCTGTCATGTGCCTTCCCTGCCTGTCATAGGAATGGAGAGCAGCTGATTTGTAAGTCAGTAACAGTTTTGCTTTCATGAGCTGGTTGGCAGGGAATACTGAACAAGCCCTGAGATTGTAGCCTTTCCTTAAAGACTCAATTTTAAGTTGAAATTAGCACCAGCAAAGAACTAGGAAATTGCATTTGCTTTGTACAGTGTCTCTTGTCACCTCACCCCTAACACTATCAGCTGAGCCAGGCCCAGGAAATTATATTCTAGGGATAGGAGGCAGTCATCACAGCCCCTAGGAAGGTGACACTTTGGAGTAAAATTGAACAAGCCCTGATGCTACCTGAGTCTGATCCTGATTTAAGCAGCATTTCACTCAGGGTAACCATGAAGGTGGCAGGAGAGAGCTCACGGAGAACAGCTCAGTAGTTTACTTTTCTTCCTAAATAGGTCTTCAGAAATTTTTCATTTTATGTACTCACATCTGGATGCTACACAAAGTCTTGACTTGGAATGGGTTTTGAAACCTTCCTGTGTTAAGAAGAGTATTCACTACTCACTTTCAAGTCTTATCTTCTTTGTCCATAATCATAAGAGAGTCTACTTTAAAATTAAATCTTCTCATCTGCAGATGAGATTGGTATCTGCTGATGGCAAGCATCTGATTCAGTGTCTGATTATAAGTGCCTCTTATGAGGGATGCTCAGAACTCAATGGAAGCACCTTATAAGGCTGGGAGTGAAGAGGGACAAGACTTGTTAAACTGGGACCCCCATATTTTTGAAAGAGGATCTCTAGGGCATTTTAAGAAGAGAGAGATGTAGTCAAAGGAATAAATTTGGTATAGTAGAAGTACAGGATCTAATTAGAGTTAGAGAACCTGGATTCAAATCCTGATTGACCTCTGTAACTCTGGATAAATCGTTCTGGGGCTCAGTTTCCTTATCTGTAAAATAAGGGGATTGAATGAAATAATTTCAAAGATCTTTTCTAGTGCTTAACATATGATCCTTGAAATTTTCTGAGGGTAATCTTCTGATTGATAAATATCCCAGCTAAGGTGCAGATTTCAGAGAATAAAATAGAAAGTTAGTGCTAGAAGAACCCTTAAAGATCTAGTCAAACCCATTTACTTTACAAAAGAGGAAACTGAGGCTCAGATAGATTGAGCATCTTCTTCAAGGTCTAAGAGCTAGCACATAACAGTTGAGACTAGACATGTAAGAACAATTTAAGTACTAACACTGAGAAAGCACAGGGATCCCACTCTCACACAAAACCATAATTCACATAACCCATGTAATTGTTTTATAAAAAGCTTTCCTGTATCTTAAAGCTCTACATAAATGCTAGCTATCATCATTACTGTTATTTTTGTCCAATGTTCTCCTTTTTAATGGGACAATGTAATTTTAACTACAGATTGCTGAGATTTTAGTTCCTTGCTCCCCACTGAGACTAGATATCACAAGGAAGGGGATAAGAAGAAAAGGCAAGACATTTCCCATTGTCACTCCCATCTTATGAAAAATTATTGCCCAATAAATGGTTACACACTCCTATACTTATCTGTCTGGGGTTCTACCAAGTATAGAGAAATTGAACAGAAAATGTCCATTTTCCTTGGTATAAATTCATGATTTTTTTCTATCCAGGGATTGAGTCAGGCATCATCTGGGCCACCACACTTTAAAGGGGAGATGAGAAGCTGGAACAGGGTATAAGAAGAGCAGTTAGTGATCACAGATGAAATCAGGAGGAGAGGCAGCCATCCAAGAACAATCAAAAGATATATAAGGGCAAAGAGGGATAAGAATAAAGTCCATAAGGGCTGGGACACTAATACATTGTTGGTGGAACTGTGAACGGATCCAACCATTCTGGAGAGCAATTTGGAGCTATGCTCAAAAAGTTGTCAAACTGTGCATACCCTTTGACCCAGCAGTGTTTCTACTGGGCCTATATCCCAAAGAGATCTTAGAGGAGGGAAAGGGACCCACATGTGCAAGAATGTTTGTGGCAGTCCTTTTTGTAGTGGCTAGAAACTGGAAACTGAAGGGATGCCCATCAATTGGAGAGTGGCTGAATAAATTATGGTATATGAATGTTATGGAATATTATTGTTCTGTAAGAAACGACCAGCAGGACGATTTCAGAGAGGCCTGGAGAGACTTGCATGAACTGATGCTGAGTGAAACGAGCAGAACCAGGAGATCATCATGCACAGCAACAACAGTATTACATGATGATCAATTCTGATGGACATGGCTCTCTGCAATAAAGAATTGTCTCAAACCAGTTCCAGTTGTTCACTGAAGAAAACCATATACACCCAGAGAGAGGGATATGAAATATGGACCACAACGTAACATTTTCATGATCTCTATTGACATTTGCTTGCATTGTGTTGCCTTTCTCTGATTCTTTTTTTTTCTTGTAGATAGGATTTTTCTTGCATAACTTCTCAAGCATTTCAACATTATTAACATGTAGTGGACTTCCTGCCATCTAGGGGAGGGGAGGGGACTGGGGGTAAAATTTGTATTGGAAAGCTTTGTAAAGATCAAGGTTGGGGAACTACCCATACATATGTTATACAAATAAAAAGCTTAAAAAAGAAAAAAAAAAAAGAATAAAGTCCATAATGAAGAGTAATCTGGAACTATGCTCAAAGAGTTATCAAACTGTGCATACCCTTTGACCCAGCAGTGTTTCTATTGGGTTTATATCCCAAAGAGATCTTAGAGGAGGGAAAGGGACCCACATGTGCAAAAATGTTTGTGGCAGCCCTTTTTGTAGTGGCTAGAAACTGGAAACTGAATGGATGCCCATCAATTGGACAATAGTTGAATAAATTATGGTATATGAATGTTATGGAATATTATTATTCTGTAAGAAATGACCAGCAGGATGATTTCAGAGAGCCCTGGAGAGGATGCTGAGTGAAATGAGCAGAACCAGGAGATCAATATACATGGCAACAAGAAGACTATATGATGATCAATTCTGATGGACATGGTTCTCTTCAACAATGAGGTGATTCAAACCAGTTCCTATTGTTCAGTAAAGAAGGCCATATACAGGTCTGGAGCCAAGATGGCGGAGTAAAAACGTGACTCTCTTCGTCTCCTCCCATCTTCTCTCAAATCAACAAAAAAATAAGCCTCTGAACTGATCTTCAAGTCAACGAATTCAGAAATACTTGGATACTGCTTGCTGATATCTCTAAGAACTTCACATCAGGTTTGTCTAACTCGGACAGAGGGATAAACAGTGGACTCGGTCCAGGCCGGAAGTGAGGGTGGGGCCCAGCTCATTGTGGCAGAAACTCCAAACTCTAAACACCTGGACTTTATCTGAGGCACTCGGGACACTCTGGGCAGGGACACTGGGGGCAGGTGTTCTGGCAGACTTGCCTTGTTTAAGGAGTAATTCGGTTTTAGTCCTAGCCCCCACCGGCCCAGCACCTTAAATTAATTTGCCCAATTGCCCCAGGGCAAAGAGTTTTAGCCTAGGTTTTTCCAAACCTTAAAGAGATATACACACTGTCTTAAAAAAAAAAATGAAGAAGCAAAAGAGAGCTCTCACCATAGACAGCTTTTATCAAGACAGAGAAGGGCTGACCCTAGATCCTGAGGTTCCTTTAGACAAAACTTCAGAGGATGTTATTAAGGACCATCACTGGTCCCCTTTCCAAAAGGCCTTTCTGGAAGATTGCATACAGAATCTCAAAAGAGAACTGGAGGATAAATGGGAAAATAAACTGAAGTCAGTGCAAGAAGCCCTCCAAAAGAGATATGATAAAGACACCAATTTATTGAAAAATAAAATTAGTGAAGTGGAAAAAGAGTGCAATGAACAAATTGACCAGTTACAAAAGGAGCTTAAAAAGGTAACTGAAAAAAACAACACTTTAAAAATAAGAATTGAACAAATGCAAGTGAATGACTCAATAAGACTTCAAGAATCAGTCAAACAAAAAGAAAAAAATGAAAAATTAGAAGTAAATATGAAATATCTCCTAGGAAAAACAACTGACTTGGAAAATAGATCTAGGAGGGGCAATCTAAGAATTATTGGACTTCCTGGAAGTCATGATGAAAGAAAGAATCTAAACGCTATCTTCCAGGAAATCCTGAAAGAAAACTGCCCTGAGATTGTAGAATCAGAAGGCAAAATCACCATTGAAAGAATTCACCTATCACCTCCTGAAAGAGACCCTAAAATTAAAACCCCAAGAAATATCGTGGCTAAATTTCAGGACTATAGCACCAAGGAAAAGATTCTGCTAGCAGCTAGAAAGAAACAATTCAAATACCGAGGATCAATAATTAAAATCACACAGGATCTGTCAGCCTCCACATTGAAGGATCAAAGGGCCTGGAACCAGATATTCCGAAGGGCAAAGGAACTTGGATTACAGCCAAGAATAACCTATCCAGCTAGAATGAGCATTACCCTCCAGGGAAGAAGAAGGTCATTCAATGATATAGGTGAATTTCACCTATTTCTAATGAAGAGACTAGATCTGAACAAAAAATTCAATATCCAAACACAGAACTCAAGAGATGCATAAAAAGTTAAAAAGGAAAGGACTCTTGAGAACTTTATTTTTACTAGGGGGATACTTAAAGTTTGGGGGTATAATTAACTAGATATTACTTTGATAATATGAAAAAGAGAACTAGAGGGGGAAAGGTTGTCATACTGGGGAAAAGAGGGAAAAAGTGTTAAAATAAGATCAAAAAAAAAAAAGGAGGTAAAAACAAGGTAAAATCTCTTGAAGAGGCAAAGAAAACCTAATATAATTGAGAGAAAGAGGGGAGGGAGATGAGCATTGTGTAAATCTTACTCTCATCAGGTTGGACTCTAAAAGTGTATATCAAACACTTGATTTCACATAGAAACTTGTCTGTTGCTAGAAGGAAGTGGGAGGGAAAGGAGGAAAAGAAAGGGATAAACTAATAGAAGGGAAAATAGAAGAATCAGGAAAAAAATCATGAGGGGATCTAAAGGGTAGAGTATTGTTTGGGGGAGGGGATCATCAAAAGCAAATTGCTGAGGAGGGGGGAAGGGAGAAAGGGGAAAGGAAAGGGGAAAACATAACTTGGGTAAATAAGATGGCAAGAAATACAGAATTAGTTATTCTAACTGTGAATGTGAATGGGATGAACTCTCCCACAAAGTGGAAGCAGATAACAGACTGGATTAAAAACCAGAATCCCACAATATATTGTCTACAAGAAACACATCTAAAACATAGTGATGCATATAGGATGAAGGTAAAAGCAGAACCTATTATGCTTCAGGTGAAAAAAAAAAAAGCAGGGGTAGCAATCCTTATCTCAGATCAAGTAAAAGCCAAGATAGATCTAATCAAAAGAAATAAGGAAGGAAACTATATTTTATTAAAGGGTACCATAGATAATGTAGCAATATCAATACTAAATATATTGTGCAATAGCATCCAAATTCCTAGGGGAGAAATTAAGAGAGATGCAAGAAGAAATAGACAGCCAAACTATACTAGTGGGGGATCTCAACCTTGCTCTCTCAGAATTAGATAAATCAAACCACAAAATTAACAAGAAAGAAACTAGGGAGATAAACCAATTGTTAGAAAAGTTAGATATGATAGATGTATGGAGAAAGTTGAATGGAGACAGTAGGGAGTTTACTTTTTTCTCAGCAGTCCATGGAACCTATACAAAAATTGACCATGTGTTAGGGCATAAAAACCTCAAAATCAAATGCAGAAAGGCAGAAATTATAAATGCATCCTTTTCAGATCTTGATGCAATAAAAATCACATGCAATATAAGGCCAGGAGAAAATAAACCAAAAGTTAATTGGAAATTAAATAATCTAATCCTGAAGAATGAATGGGTGAAAGAGCAAATCATAGACACAATCAATAATTTCATCCAGGAGAATGACAATAAGGAGACAACATACCAAAATTTGTGGGATACGGCCAAAGTGGTTATAAGGGGCAATTTTATATCTCTAGATGCTTACTTGCATAAAATAGAGAAAGAAAACATCAATGAATTGGGCTTATTATTAAAAAAAAAAACTAGAAAAAGAACAAATTAAAAACCCTCAGTTAAATACCAAATTGGAAATTCTAAAAATAAAAGGAGAAATCAATAAAATTGAAAATAAGAAAACTATTGAGTTAATAAATAAAACTAAGAGTTGGTTCTATGAAAAAACTAACAAAATAGATAAGCCTTTAGTTAATTTGATAAGAAAAAGGAAAGAGGAAAATCAAATTGTTAGTCTCAAGGATGATAAGGGAGAACTTTCCTCCAATGAAGAGGAAATTAGAGCAATAATTAGGAGTTACTTTGCCCAACTTTATGCCAGTAAGTTTGATAATCTAAATGAAATGGAGGAATATCTACAAAAATATAGATTGCCCAGGTTAACAGAAGAGGATATAAATTATTTAAATAGCCCCATATCAGAAAAAGAAATAGAACAAGCTATTAACCAACTCCCTAAGAAAAAATCTCCAGGGCCAGATGGATTTACATGCGAATTCCACCAAACATTCAAAGAACAATTAATTCCAATACTACACAAACTATTTGAGAAAATAGGGACAGAAGGTATACTGCCAGAATCCTTCCATGAGACCGATATGGTGCTGATAGCTAAACCAGGTAGGGTGAAAACAGAGAAAGAAAATTATAGACCAATTTTCCTAATGAATGTTGATGCAAAAATTTTAAATAAGATATTAGCAATGAGATTACAGAAAGTCATCCCCAGGATAGTACACTATGACCAAGTAGGATTTATACCAGGGATGCAGGGCTGGTTCAATATTAGGAAAACTATCAGCATAATTAATTATATTAATAACCAAATTAACAAAAACCATATGATTATCTCAATAGATGCAGAAAAAGCCTTTGATAAAATCCAACACCCTTTCCTATTAAAAACACTAGAGAGTATAGGAATAAATGGGCTTTTCCTTAAAATGATCAGTAGCATCTATTTAAAACCATCAGCAAGCATCATATATAATGGAGACAAACTAAAACCATTCCCAATAAGATCAGGAGTGAAACAAGGCTGCCCACTGTCACCATTACTATTTAATATTGTATTAGAAATGTTAGCTTTAGCAATAAGAGAAGAAAAAGAGATAAAAGGAATCAGAGTAGGTAATGAAGAAACCAAATTATCACTCTTTGCAGATGAGATGATGGTATACTTATAGAACCCTAGAGACTCAACTAAAAAACTACTAGAAACAATT